>JAHMML010000066.1:405042-583939 GCA_020341155.1 Eciton burchellii | reverse complement strand
GAGAGAGAGAGAGAGAGAGAGAGAGAGAGAGAGAGAGAGAGAGAGAGAGAGAGAGAGAGAGAGAGAGAGAGAAAGCGCGCACGATTGTCCACCGATGCAGCCGACAGCACGACTGGCGGCCTCACCGCACCTCTGCACATCCACCCACGCTATATCGATCTCTCCCGTACTCGCGCCTCCCCCTCCCCCCTCCACGCGCCTCCCCCCCCGCCCCGTCTGGCCCCCGCGCGTACCAGGAGTGCCGACGTTGCGCTGGTGTCCGCGATTCGGCGAGGCTGCTGCTGCTGCTGCTGCTGCTGCTGCTGCCGATAGTGGCAGTGGTGGTGGTGGTGGCAATGATGGTGGTGGTGGTGGTGGTGCAGCTAAGTTGAGCTCGGGTGCGACTGCACGCGGGGGATAGGCGCGCGCAGGTGTGCACATGAATGAATAGCGAAATCGCGATGTGCGCCTGTATGCGAGGACGACTGAGTAATAGTATCGCCTGGGTGGATGCATCCTGGACGCGTAGAGGGTGGGCCGAAGGAGCGCGCGTCTACTTCGTCCACTTTGGACACTCTGGAGTACTATCAACAGAGGTCAACTTTTCTTTCGCTCATATTTTCTTAATTTGCAACGTTAATCAAGATCAGATTAATCACGCGGACATCCTTTAATCGCGTCGACCGCATCGGGTCTTCTCTAGTTAATTTTACAACGCAAAAGAGACTTTGAGGTTATCGGGGAATTTTTGCCTGTTTTCCATACGAGCGGATTCCACCGCGACGCAATCGCTTGCATAAACAATTAGAAAACCGCACGCGCGATTGTGCGCGCGAATTTACGTAACGTTCCAGTGTGCAACAATGCCTGTACATTGCATGGTCACATGTACAATAGTAACCTATTGCAGCGCGCTAGGGAGATTAGAATCGTCGGGGAAAAAGTCGAGATGCTTTCGAACGCGAGAAGAGAAGGCTCGATCGGTTTTCTCTCGGCGTTCCTTCTCCTCGGCATCCATTTTGCCAGCGGACGAATTACGTAAGGCTGGAACGAGAAGTCCCTGCAGGATGCAAGGATTTATTTTATTTTATTGATATTCAAGATATCGATATTCAATCTGGTCACTTCAATGTCATGCATTTTTAATATACTATTGACTGTTTCGGCAGATCAGTTTAGATTTATTTTTCTACGCTACGGCGCATGTGCTCGAGCAATTAAGTTGGCAAGGCGTTAGTAGAGTCATTTTAAATTTAAATATTTAAATTTGAATACAGCGGGCTTTTCGAGCGTCACGTCAAAGTTACGTCGATGGCGAAGCGATCGACGTAACTTTCCAAATAAAATCGTGATTTTTATTAAACGCCATCTTTGCCAAGAGTCATCTTTAAAAGCTCGAGGTCACTGCGCAAATGTTTTAACGAGTCGGGGACAAGCTATCCATGTTCTGTTCCTATTAGAAATCACTCGGGAACTAGTCGAGCAACTCACTTACCGCAGGGTTTATTACCCCGTATCGATTTTTATCCAGATTTAAGGGTAAACGAACTGTGACCAATGTCGCTTTCGAGACGTTCGCGTGCAACGTTCAGATTCTATTTATGACCGGCACCGCGAAATCGTAAAATGTGCAACGCGCATTTCGCGCAACCGCATGTTTTGCCTGCACGTGCATGTCATGCGTGCACGCGTCGCGGAACATTGGAACTTTCTACAGAACCGAAGAACCACGAACTCGTCTGCTCCCATCGCCTGTGCTCGTCTTTACGACTTTCCCATCGTTAATTAGAGCTAGTTTGGTCCTCCAGCCATCAAAGTAGTCTTCAAAGGGCGACCATCATGACGTTCCATTAACAACGCAACAAAACCTATAGAGATAGAAGTGATCTTTGCGATCGCGGAAACATTGCAGCCCGTATGTGAGCGATCCGGTCGTCCTCTCTTCATTGTTCGGCTAATTCTATTGACCGGGAGAACCTTTGAGAACCGGGAGAAAATTCACATACGCGAGCTCGATCCTGATGTCGTGATGGTAATGGCGCTAGACAACGTAGGTCGTGCAATGCTCACACCGTGATACCAAACGGACGGAGCGCAACCGCGGAGAACCATCGTAAACAGTTTGGTAGCGCAGTGGTACCGGGCGACAGAGGGGAGGGGGGTGGGGTTGGGGGGTGAGGCGGAGGAGGGGGAGGAGAAGGGACCCGGAGAGAAAGGAACGTCACTTCCGGCCCATTAATACCGTCAAGGGTCGCGCGAATCGTGCGCGGGAGGCTAATTATTCCGGGAACAGTGTTTCTCATCTTCTTTCGTGGAACATCGCCCCGGCTCCCTGATCATCACGCGCCCTTCTGGCCCATGGGACGAGCGCATCTCGCATTAACAGGCAGAAACACGCGTGATGAATCCCTGAAGACGATCTTACCTGATCTGCGCGTGATAGGCGGGTGTGGTGTGCTCGGTGTGCGTGGTCAAAAGTTCCGCGGAATTGTTGGCCATGTCTAGCGGATGTCCTATCGAGATCGGCTCCAGTAAGAGAACGCCGGGCGTCGCCGGCGATGGCTGCGGACCCAACAACGAGACGCGTACTTTCTCTCTACCTTCGCTGAAATACAAAAAGAAATGCGTTTCGTCGGTACAAGAGCGAGCACTGACTGTATGGCGCTGGACGGTAGGCGCTACAAATTAATTTCTTGCTCTCGATTTCGAGTCTTTATGATTCCTTATCAAGACCTTATCGAGTTACGGCTGCTCGATAAAGAGCTTAAGGATCATCGGAAATGATGGAGGCTGTCCTGTCGATTAAAATTGTTCGTTGTAAATTTTATGTAAATAAATCTTCAACTGGGAACGGGAAATTTATTTGTATACCTGACCAATAGCAGTATTGCTCATGATCAGCGTATCAGTGGAGGTCGGCAAGAACGAACATGTTCTTCTTCTAGGAACATGATTGAATCAGCTACTTTCGCGTTTTTCCTCTCGCCGCTAAAGCTATTTAACGAGCGTCTTTCTATCTAGAGAACCGGCAGATTTCGCTAATGAAGCGAAAGGTGGATTTCCGGCCCTTCTACGGCTCGCGGAAAAAGCCGAGTCGAGCGAAATTTAACGATTTAACTTCCGCTTTTGTCGTCACGCCCCTTCGCGCGTGTCTCCTTCCCTCGAAAATGTGTTCGCGGTGCACACATACGCATGGTTCTCATATACAAGCTACGGCTAATCTCTCACTTGTCGGTTAGAGGGTTAATATATGCTATTGCGTCGAATTTTTTCGATTACAAATGGGCGTTATTCTCATTCACGTTCAATTGGAACGGATAAACAGAACGGATAAATTCCCTTTTCTCTTTATGTGTTATTTTTATGCGTTATACTTTACAAGATCTTATTAAATTCTAATTAACGTAATAATTGTGTGTACGCATGCGCGCATGCGTGTTTTAAATCGGGGCTTATCGCGTGAGATTGTTATCGATAAATTGACATTTCCGATCAGGAGTTTCATTACAAGGCTGACATGCTTCAGTTTGTCTCACTCAGCATCGGTTGCATCGCGAATGCACGTCTGGCCGAGCGGCAAACGCGAGTCGGTCGTCTGATTGGTCGTTTGTCGCTTACATAACTTCCCGACGACGTCATCTCGCGTCTTGCATCGGGCAATCGAGGGTCCGCTTCGGGAAGCTGCACAACCGCGACGAAAGAATTCGCTGCGCGCACGCCGGGTTTCTCCTCTGAACTTCTTGTTCAGGGGTCATATTTCCGTAAAATACGAAAAGGTACTCAGCGCTGTGCGAAAGCAGCTGTTTGATCGCGACTGTCACGTCCTCGAACGATTTTCTCAATCGTGATTTAACGTAATTGTTTGATATATAAATCTAACGCCACGTAATTTTTAAAGGAGCGATCTTAGATCCATACAAAGATATTTGCAGAAGATGACACATAGACGACACAGCGGGATACAAAAGTTAACAATGCAATTTAATTTCCCCCGTTTTATCATTTCAGCTTCATCTCATCCTGGAATGAAAATAACAAACGTTGCTCCGTGGGAAATGGGGAAACAAAGCGCACGATCGCATGCCGAGACACATAGCGTTCATTTTTCTCGTCGAGCTGCGCCGATGCGATATCGGTCGCTTTAATAACCAAGATATTGATTTCACGTATATTTAGTTTGTTCGATCTTTCCGCGAGGTAACCTTTATAATTCATTAATGCTATAGTCGTACGACCATGCCGAATCAATCATGCCGAGAAACCTCCAAGCAGTCCAAGAGATGCGTTAGTCGGTCCATTTGAACGCTCCCGCCACTTGTCTCGCAACACGAGAATTAAACGCATATCCGCAGCACGGGCGAGCGAGATTAAGCGGTTAATTCGTAATAATTACGAGAGTTAACCTTCATTGGCTCGATCACGGCGATCCAAGGTGAAACTTGACCTTCTCGCACGAGCGACATGCAGCGCCGACAGAATCACTCATTCTCTATTTTTGTACTCGAAGTCGATTCGATCGCGCGAGATCGGCAAGCAGGAGAGTAACGTGATCCCACGTGACTCGTGATTCGAGTTTCGCCCTCTCCGTTCCCCGCCTCTCCTAATACTTTCCATTTCATCTTTGCGGAAATCCGTGCACACGTGCACGGGCGAAACGCTGCTCCGAATATACGCGTGCCATCATCGGCACGCAACATGCTGGCTGCCGAGCCAAGATTATGAATTATTCGCCGAAATGGCGAATGCTTCGTTATGCGCGCGTTATACGAACAATCGAATGAATCAGAGAACTCTGCGGCAAGAGCGATATCTAAAAGAGCACTTTTATCCCGGCGTCCATCGACGGCGAGACGTCTTTCATTGTGGCGAATCATGCATGTTGTTTGCTCCAAAGAGCAAACCGAGATACAAGAGATACTAAAGGTCGTCGCCGAGGAAGAGCCGCTTAGAAAACATTTAATCGATTTTTGATACACTTCGTAAACGGCCGCGAAAGACGATAATTAGATAAATGTAAAATGGAATAATTTGACAAACTCGGCAAATAAAATATCAGCATCTTTCCCAATGATGAATCGGAAAAACGGGAGTGTTTACGAAATTCACGAAATTCACATTGGAAGCAAAGTGGCAAGAAAAACAGATCGTATGATAATGACGAACACGACAACGCCGGAGCCTCCAATCCTCTATTAATAAAATACTGGACTGCACTAAATAATAATAGAATAATAAATCAAACATAAGGCAATAAATAAATAAAAAGTAATGAGATGAGTGATATTTAGACAAAAATAAGGGCAGAGTGAGAGAGAAAGAGAGAAAGAGAGAGGCCTACATTTTTCCGAATACTAAATAGTTCTAGATAAATAATACTAGATAATAAAATAATGTAATACGAAATAATAAAAATAAAATAACGAATCCAACATGAAGAATAACAAAGAAATAAACATAACGAGATAAGAAATGATTAAATAGAAATAACAGGAGACGAAGAGGAGAACGAAAGAGAGAGGACTACATTTTCCTTGTTACGTCCGAGGAAACACATCACGTTAGCCAACTGCATCGTCTTGCTAGTAGTCTATGGCTAGTAGGTCCGGGATAAGTCGCGTTCATCTATCGCCGCGTACGTCATGCCTGCCCGTGAAAACTCGATTCGATGAATATCCCCAGAGGGGACTGCATCATCGCTTTCAGAACATGGAGGCCGACATGTACGTAAAACGATCTCATGAAGGAGAGCAATTGGCTGCTCCTCGAAGGGTTCGTCGGAAGGGTTGTAACCGAGACCCCGTTATGTGTGCAGTGCGATAAGATGGGGCTTGAGGAATATAGCGGTAGGTGCACTCGAGGCAGAGTGCACTTTAGTGAGAAAAATGTCACCGAGTGAATTACCCTAATTGCAATAGAGGAATGATATTATAAAGGGCTAGAGGGAGCGACAGTACGCGTGAAAGTGCGCTTTGATAAAATAAACAGAATGGAGATAAATTTCTTTTTAATTTGACAAAAATGAGAAAGAAACGACTGATGGATCCATCCGTCACGATGCCTCAGCGAAGGAGCTACGATGCATGATTAATCCAATAAAATTATGATCCCACTTTTTGCCTGCACAAATACGATACGAGCAACAGCCCACATTCGCCATTAGCATGGCCGCGACGCGCGAACGATAAAATTCCGACGCTACGTGCGTTACGAGCGACGCGATGAGTCATTCGCCGATAAAAATTGCTTGCGTTCGGCTGTGAGTGGAATTAACGAGTTATTTATTTTGCTCGATAAATAGGCCGCCGCGGCAATTTCACGCGCCCGATAAGCCACCGTGGATGTACGGTGTCGAGCGTGTTAACCTTCATCAGCTTCATCCGCTACTGAGATTTCGATTTATCGTCTCGATAATATTACAGGCGCGTATGTACTTGATATCTACGGAGCCGTGATTCCCGAGTCGCGCATTGAGTACGCGCCGCAATTGGCGGCGCGGTGTCGCCGTTCGTTTACCTCGATGCGCAAGCGCTGGAATTTAATTAATAACTGCTGACTGCTTAAGGGTAATTAATTCAAGGCAGAACGGAGGGGGGGGGGGCGGCCTTTCTCCGCTATCGGACCCGCGTTTCGATTGTAACTTTTAATTGGATACAGCCTTATCTCCGATATGACGGCGACATGAACTCGCACACATCCTTTGACGAAGGGAAGCCGCCTATCGCAGCTTCCCCGAGCCTTTGCGAGAGCTCGCTCGCTCGCTCGCTCGCGAGATATCGATCTATCCTCTGGGCCACATGTCCCCCGAAGGGCGCGATCCTCGAAAACCCGATTCCTTGGAACGCGCGTCGAGGGAATCATGATCTTGCGCAACATCCTGCCGTGTAGACACGCGCGATCGACCAAAAAGACTCGGCGACGAATCGGGGGACGGGGAGAAGGGCCGAAAACGCGGTCGGACCGGCTGCGAAACCGGTTCTTGGCCACGCTTGCCGGCCAAGTGGAATCGATCCTGCGTATCGTCGATAACGATTCTTGCCAACGCGCGCGCCAGCGGAATGCGCACCCTCGCGATAGAGCTGTACTTCGTAAGTTGGATCCCCGGAAACTCTCTATGGAGAGGGGGGGGTGGTGGTGAACAAAGAGGCGAATTTATTCCCGCATGCGATAATGATCCGGGGAGGGGGGGGGGGGAGAGCGGGGATTTTTCGGGATCTAAAGAGGATCTGGAAGCCGGATCGCGGATGGACTTGCTTCTTCCTGAAAGCAAGCCGGAAATCGGGACTCCGAAAGCAAGCGCGCGTGCTTCCGTACAAATTCCTCTGAATTTAGGCTTATTATTAGCATTGCTCTCATGTGGGTCCTCTTTCTGTTTTACGGAGGAATCCGTAAAAATTTGGATTTTCATGGAATTACAAAATATCGTTGCGCAACTGATACGATTACGTGAATGGGAAGTCGGCATGCAGATGTATGCTATTGTTATGTACGCGTGGACGAGCGACAACGGTGTCTGACGTCATCGCGCACTTAAACACCTCGCAAGAGTAATTTAGACCTTGGGCCCGTGACATCATCATTCCAATCGTCCGTGTCGCTGAGTCGAGCGATGTTTTTTCCGATGCTATTCCAAACGGAATCGCGAAAGTCCGATCAGTTTTCGCGACGATGAGAAAACTCGCGTATTCGAGTTAGCGCGCGTTTTTACACAAATGTTAAAGAAATATAGAGAGTGCTAAATATAGAGAAGGTGAAATATCGATAATATTTCTTTTTCTCTCGCACGCTATTCAGATTTTGAGAATAATCGCGGCGGAATTATATTATTATATGAATAAATTTTTCTTCTTCTTCCTTGAGAATTTATGCGTTATTTATTGATTTCTTCATGTCGCTTCCACGTAATGAAATAACGTTGATATCGATTGAAACTGATAGATTTAGTTAAAACCTAGTTAAAAGTTTAATTAAAATCTTCGTCATCGGTCGCACCATCAAGCAGACTTAATGTACGCTTTCGGAAAAATAGACACGCATTGAAAACGAGTATTCAGCGATCGTTACTACGTGGAATTTATTCAACATCAGCTCTGCTTGCAAAAGGCGTATTCTAGTCCCAAGTCGCGACTTGAAATTAATAAATACCGAGCCGCAAGGTTGCAAAACGATAAGCTCGGCACGCCATTCTAAATATATATATACGCATGCACTCATGTGAGATGTTAAAAGTCCATTTTCCATGAAAATCATATTCAGCGGAAATCGATAAAAGGGACTATGAGGTATTATAACTCGCAAACAAGTCGTGATAAATTTGCCTGTCAGAGGCATTGTTCATGCAACGTTCAATGTTTAATTTCTTCTTATAAATCGTCAAAGAAGTCAAATCATTAAAACGTGCCACAAATCATTTTTCAGCCGGAAAGATCTAGCGATCTAGTAGGAAAGAGAGTAACTAAAATCAATGCGCAATCTGAAAACTATTTAAAATTACAGCGCAAATAATAATTTGTGTATTATCTACGCAAATAAATAACAAATAATAAATAACATAAACATTTTTTATACAATATAGACAGAATATATCTTCGTTTCGACGTTGCTTTTCCTTGCCCTCTTTTGCGACATCGAGTCGAATCGCTTCATTCGTGCGTTTTACGACGCAATACGTAACAGCTTGAACAAATATTTTATCGTGCCGTGCATCTTGTTGGCGTGATGACGATGCCCGGGAAATTCACCAAAAATCATTTTCGTAGCAAAAAAAAAGTTAAAGAATATTCTCTTATTCACGTGCGTTCGTTCCGTTTACGCGAAAAGTAATTTATTTTCGGAGAATAGACAGATACATACATATATATATATATATATATATATATATATATATATATATACACATATATATRTATATATAKWTATATATATATATTTTTTTAAATCTGTATTCAAGAATATAAAATTTATCGAGCTCTCTCTAACATAGAACATGCTCTTCTAAACATAGAACGCACTCTTTTAAATTAATTTTCTCTTATTAATTTTCATTATTCAAACATCATTGCTTTCGTTAAACTCTAATTTAATTAACCCATAAATATCTATGTTTCATAGAATTAAACTACTCTTTAAAAACTTCAAAAATGTTCATGCCTTCATAGATTAAAATATATTTCATAAAACATTAAAATTATTATGAATGACAGAAAACTTATTCATTAATTTATTAAATTTAATTTATACGCTCATAACTATAGACATAATAGATTATAATTTACTATAAAACTTGCTTAATTTTACTGTTATGCCGTCTACGATACATAAGGCAATGCTCGCGCGCGTTTTCATATGATTAGAGACTGCCGTCGTCACGACTTGCATCTCGATTCGTACACTTACTACGCGATGGAACGGACGAACGAAAAAAAAGAAGAGCAAAGATGCCGTTAACGACCGAAGATTCGGTAGAATCAAATTTGTCACATTGTTTTCTAAAAGCGCGATGCGAGCTTGCCACTTCGGGGCGGATCAGTCTCGGTAAATCGAGGAGTCGCTGGATCTATTTTTCTTTTACAGCGATGCGCGGGCAGACATGACGTTTTCAGAGAAATGCCGGGGAGAGAATGGCCGCAGTGTGTCAAGATGGCACGTTACTATGGCGACCACACCGGGCGGAATCTGCGCGTACCTTCCCGCGTGTCCTCTTAGTGCCGGCACGCGAGACCGGCGCGAGAGCTATCGAGTACTCGAGTAGTGCATATATCGATCCCTCGAACGATGGATGTACTAGGGATAACTGTGATCTGTCAGAAATCGTTCGAATAAGCAGACGCAATGCCATACGCGATCGTTCTCAATGGAAAAGCGCGAATCTAAAAGATCGATGTAGAATCAATGTGCAACTGGTCTGAAGTTCGACCTGGATCGAACCCTGGATTGGCGGTTAATTTCAAAGTAACGTGAATGCCTGCCGGGACATAGCGCGAATTCGGGATAAATTCAAGACAGATATACAATCAGAAACAATCTAGGGTAATCTAGCAATCTGTCTGTTGTATAACATAAGTAACCTGTCTTGGGAATTTTCTATTTCAAACAGGATTATTGTATTCGAAGACGATTGTGATCTTTACTTTGATACGTTGTTATTTTCCATTGTTGCAAAGATGCGATTTGTTTCGTGCGACTTTAGTAATCAACGGCTTAATTATTTAAAATTACACAATGCTTAAAGACGGTTATTTCGGGTCGTTATTATGCCATAATTATGGAAATACAAATTAATTTCTTGCTTCTCATTTTAAGCATCGATGACTTTGAAGTCATCGACTCAAAACCGCCAAGTTTCTATCGCGATCAGCCCGATGAACTGGCTTAAGGCCAGTGAAAATTCGATGGAAATCTTCCTTTTTATAAATCCTGAACTTTACGAGGTTTTAGCAAGGAATTAATTTGTAATATTTCTCTCAAATATGACACGATTCATCGGCAAGTGATCTGAGGGTGGTCGCCACTTGCCGCCGATGTTTTCCACTTCCATCCACCCCTGTGGACAACACCGGTAGCCTGTTCCTTTAGCAATCTTCCCAGCAGATCGATGCGAGTCCGCTATTAGGGACAGACTCGCCGGCGACACGTTTCGATCGGCAGCAACACGACCTCTCGCCTCAGCGCTCGATCGAGGAAAAACAGAGCGAGTCCTTTCTCGACCCGAATTTAAACAAATTATTTATCCCGAAAGCTTCATACGCCAGTTATGAATCACTTTTTCGAGGCAATTCGTCACAAGGAGTGTCCATGTTGAGGGATAAAGCGACGCTCTGATTAAATCATTTCCGCGCTCTGTCAGTTCCGCATTATCGCTAAACAGGGAATAAACGACTGTTTAATTAATATTACGTCCAAATAGCTACTATTCTATCGAACAACCAAGTTACTTCCAGAATGGCAGATATAAGAAGACGACAACTCGAAACAAACCAGCCAAGTTGCTCTTTCGAGCGCCGTTAACTTGCCGATGCTTCATGATTTCCACGGTCAATGAATGAAAATACTCATACATCAATAATCACTTTTATCTTAGATTTAGAGCTAAATTTAGATTTACGGCTCCTCTTCACCCGTAAATTCTACTCAATGCACAAATCAGGTAATCGCATAACGATATCTACTTTAGCGCGAAAGGATCTCTTCAAAGTTTCATCAGAAAAAATCTCTGGCAGATCAAAGGATGTGGAGCAACATATATAGAACCAGATAATTTTGGTTCAACCGAAAATGCGATTAATCCGCGAAGAGGTAATTCTTACGCGCGAGCCTTTGCGATTTCGCGCCGATTGCACGATCGATCAGCCAACGGAACTATCGGACTACTCGACTATCCCCAGCTCTAGCCTAGGGAGGAAGCAAAAAGTTCCTCACTAACAAAACTAATCTCGGCAGAGAAGCTGCAGTCCAGGGAAACCTAGTTTCAACCCCACAGATTCCGTGCGCCCCGCAACAGTCGCTCGAGCTCTGTTGCTGGGCGTGTACGCATCTTGCCAAACACCCCGAACACGGACCGGACAACAACTGCAAGCGGTTTCCCCGATCCGGAGCGATCGCGGCGATCCGAGATTCCTCGATCGCTTAAGATCGGCCGGACAGACGCGCCTAGTCCTTGTCCATCGCGCTCATCGTCGTCCTGGGAACGCTCATTACCTGGATGTCGTACGCGCGCGACGTGGCCTCTAAAATCCACCGGGTCGGGGTCGATCGATTTCTCTCTCTCTCTCTCTCTCTCTTCCGATCCTTGCGCTTTCCGACTGGAACCGGTCTCGCGGGAGGACTCGACCACCGACACGACTCCGCACTCGTCGAGAGGACACGAGCGTACTGAGGAGCTCGGCTTCAGACACCGCCGTCGCCGCCAACCATCCCGGCGCGACGATTGGCGAGCGAGAGAAACGACAAGAGAGATAACGGCGAGAAGAGGGCCGACGAGATAGGGGGAGAGAGAGGGAGAGAGAGAAAGAGTACACGCGTACTCTTGCGTTAAGGACCGCGGAAGAAAAGGCGCGGGTGGCCGATGACTGCTCCGAGCACTAGTATACGTGTGCTGTGTATAGTGTGTCTATGTGTGTGTCCGCGTACCAACAGGCGGCAACCCCCCGACGAGGGACTTACTTCGACCGCGCACGAGTCACTGAGCGGCGTGACGCAGGCGCGACTGGCGCGGACTCGGTCGGCTCGAATACCGCGACAGTGGCGGCATCTGGCGTCCCGCCGGCGAGAATCACCGGATCGATTCTCCGAACCACAGGTGTTTCCTAGCGTCCCCTAGCTCGCCGCCGATTGGGGGATTCACGGAAAACGGGACGGAGGAGAGAAAAATGCAAAGGGTTGAGGTCCGCGATTAGGATTTAAATCAGGAATTAAAACGCTCAGGAGCATAGTCGCGCGTACGCACTATTCCAGGTACACTCTTCTCAGACAACATGGCGCGAGAGAAAATGGACATGAGAGCGTCTATTTTTAACTCTTAACAACGTTCCCTTATTTCTTATCTTGCAGGATTGCCGTTAAGTATCAGGAAAGATTTCACAGACCGTCCCCGCGATCATTATCACAGTGCATTATTACTTCCGGATGGAGAAACAGGGTGGAGAACCTTCGAAATTGAGTAGCGTATCGGGAGTGGGGTTCCTAGGGAAACGTGCGGGGGAAAACGGCAGGGTTAGGGCATTATTCAATAGCGACATACTCACGGCGCGGGTTCCCGCTTCCAAGTACTCGTGCGCTTGACGCGGGATCACTCACGCGCACGCGCGATTACAAAAGCGACGTACGTAATCGCGCGCGTAAAGAGTCGCGATGATCTCACCGGCTGGCGAGTAGACGAGTCCGCTGAGAAATTTGGCTTTACGCAATTTAGCATTGCGCGCTCTCTCTACTTGGTGTCGGCAGAGCGATCACGGCGATCGCGTTACTCCGCTCAGCCCGGCCTCGCCTGATCGAATAATTACGTAGCGCTCTATCGGACTCTCCGTCTCTCAAGATGTTCGTAATCACGTTGTAATCTTATCGTCGCGTAATACCTCCATATAACACCGATAACGCTACTAACGTCCAAGCACGCGAATGCGCGCGTTGCCAAAATTACTTCCGATTAATCGGCAGCGCCTAATTCTCCGCAATTCCGTAGAAATAAATCGGTAGAAATAAAATATATATGGAAATACATAAATGGAAAATCGGGAGATTTTCATTCTCCCGCATTTATAATTCCTTTCCACGGAATATCCTGCGACAGAAGTTACGCGAGCAGATATATGGATGAAAAATCGTTACTTTATTCAAAAATCGATTTTACCTGCGCTAGTGCACACACACAGACGCGCGCGCGCGCGCGTATACATACAAAATAATGATGAGAAAATAATATGCGTAAGATAATTTTAGATTCTTTAATCATATCTGAAATTAAAACAATAAATTAATGACATAATTATTGAATTGCTTCCTCTGCTTGTTTTTCGTCTTTTTGGCGTAATCTCTGGATAGAAAATAGGCTGGAAATTCGAAATTCGAAAGTGAAATTACGAACTTTACGAACTCAAAATCAGGTCAAGAGAAAAGAAAAAGAAATGCGATGAAAGGCGATTCGTGATGAGATGATGCTTCGTTGCCGGAATTACCTTTCACCCACTCGCGTCTTTCCTGCTAGCCGGCTACTTATCGCGCGATGCAATCATTATCACGATTGATTCGCTTAAACGGTGAATCGCGCCAGGAATATCTAGCAACGCCTCCGACGTCGCTCGTGATCGAACGCTATTAGACGAGCGGAAAGCGGATGCGATCAACAGGAAAGACTTCGTGAGACAGGAAAGACGTCTCTCACGAAGAGGTCTCGTTTCAGGAATTAACGAGGGGCCAGAAAAAACGAAGGAGTTACGCAATTACTGTCGCGCGGGGATCTGCGATCGATCGCATTGCGAAACGCAATGTCCTGTCTCGCATCCGTCCAGTGAATTAGATTCACGCCGTTGCATCCTGCTGCATCTAACGACGAATCTTGTCTGTCGAATCGAGCGAAGGCTTGGAAAGAGCAGCACGAACGAAACGAGGACGGAGCGGGGGTGCGGGGCGATTTTATGCGCCGCTTCGGAACGAGCGCCGACCCGCCGTCGATACGTAACGGAGCCGATTCGGTATTTATGGACGTCAATTTCCGCGCGGTCTGCCATTACTCGCCGTATGCAGACGACGCATACAGAAACAGAGCGTTATTTCGGTGATGCTCGGTGACGTCACGCGCACGTGCGCGGGCCGCTCACGGGGATGCGATTTGCCGCGGTGATCAGCTTCCGCGATGGAATCCTCGAGACGCAACGATTCGCGGGACTCTGTTGCTGTTTCAGCAGCAACAAGTTTGCACATCGGCTACGACGAATCGGATTGTCGCATCGTTACGCGCACAGATTTCAACGGGTGTTTTCGAGTGTTTTCAACGCGTTGAAAACAGCGATATCTGCTTTCTGCTTCTTGTTGTTCCAGCGATTCGAGCTTGCGTCGTGCCGAAATGTATCAAAGAGCAGCAACTTACTCAGTATCAGGTACGGGTATCATGGGAGGAGGTAGGCGACCATTGTGGTCCAGGAAGTGATTGATCTCGGGTTCCTCTTGCACTGGAGTCTCGTAGACGAGGGTTTCCACCATCGAGCCCTTGCTCGAACCGAAAGATACCCTGGATAACAAACGTAATTAACTAATTACGGATTATTACAAAGGCGGGCGAGCGATCAAAGCTTACTGATTAAGACTTGTTTCATATTGAATTGCTGCGTACACGTTTTTTCTGGAGAGATAATCGAGAGCAGACGGGTAAGCGAAAAATAATTTTATCCTTACGCAACAGGTATTTATGTAACGTTAACAAGAACGGGATATAAAACTGTATCGCGCGTATTAATTAAAACAGTCATTATCCATCTCGGGCAGCCCATATTCGCGCCATGAAAACAGGCCAGGTGATCATTTTCCCGCCGTGCGCGGACAACTCGTCGCAAACCTCAGTTTGCTATCGCGTGACGATCAGCGACCGCAAAAGCGATATCAAAATCTCAAAATCTTGCGATCGCAGCGTCGGATTACGGTCGAGCCGCGATCAAGATCGAGCCACGCCATGTATCACTCGCTACTTATTTATCACTCGCAATCCGATTACTCGTAAGCGCTCCAATCGGAAATGGAATTCCGATGATTTTGCTTCGCGACGATTCAGCCGCGCGTTTCGTACGTTTAGGATACATGAGCAAGATTCTGCCGCATCTTCTGATTAATCATCTTGATCACCGAATGCTTAATCATGTTTTGATCATTAATGAATCTGTATTTTTAAAAATACAGATTGTCTACGCCGAGATTGGTCTACAAGAGATCATCGAGGGAGATCATCGAATGAGAATATGCAAATTATTTTTTATTTTAATTCTACATTTATTTACTATTGCATTGATTTCTTTTCAATTTTAATTTAATTTTACATTTATTTATTTATTATTACATTCATTTTAATTTTACGTTTTATTTTAATTGTAATTAAATGTACAAATTAATTTCTTGCTTTTTCTTCGTCCATTTTCAAAATCATTTTAAATCGCAATGATTTTTCTACCGATTTTTCTATGATTTTTAAGCGCTGATATCTACGCATATCTTTCAAACGCTGCATTAAACACTAAAACTATCTGATGAGGAGAATATTTAGCATTCCTTTCACCTTCCGGCTAAAAAAAACCGCCGCTAAAAGCTGCTGAAATGATTTGTGTGAGCGCAGTGACTCATATGACTTGCAAAAATTGAAGGGTTAAAGGGATTTCTTCGCTGATTTTGAGAATCGTTTTAAATTATAATATCCAGCAATACTTTTGTGATTCTTAAGCGCTGATGTCTATGCAAAACACTGTACGAAGTGGAGCGAGTAACATAACCTCAGAGAAACAGATGTACACATAATAGATAAGCCTCTAATAAGGAGCATATTCGGCACTGCACTCTTTTCGCGTTCCAGCTAAAAGAGAAGGCCGCTGAAGCTGCTGAAATGATTTCGGCACTCTCGGCACTCTCGGTGACAAAAATTGCTGTAAGAGATGTCTCGGCCAATCTCAGAAACTTGAAGACGAGGAACCGCAGTATTTACCGGATCAAAACTCAGCTCAAACGTAAACATAAACTCAGAGTTGCACAACAGCACAAGTTGTACAACTTATTGCACTTATTGCACTTTTATAAACTTCGAATTTAAAAAAAAAAAAAAAAAAGCAAGAAATTAATTTGTACGTCTGACATATCCCGTTTTAGAAAATAAAACGTAATTATGCGATAACAGAATTACATTTCTCCCTAATAAATATTTTTTGCCGCCGTGCAATTTCGCTACAATTTCGCGGAAATGCCTGAGATTCTGACCTCGGGACCTCCTTGGCTTTCCTTTTCCGTTTACGAAGCATCATTGAAAATGATCCTGCTCCGCTTCGGAACAAAGTCATGTCTATAATTATACGCGCAGTATCACGCGAGTGCGCGCGTCGCACTGACATATCGCGAGAGAACGTCGAGTGCTATGTCGATCCGCTATTTATTTTGAACAGGTTCGCACCAGTAAGACGGAAAACGGCGTTAGCGGATCAGTGGCGCGGTGCAAACCGGTTCCCGCGTCGCGTCGACGCGCGCAACGTGTTCGCCGTAATGCGCCGTGTGCGCGCGGCTTATTATTCATCGCTAAAACGGAGAGTTAATCTCGCGGACGGATAAATCTCTCAGCGCGGTTCGCTGCACGCGCCGAAGAAATCGCGATTAAGTCACGATATCGCGAACGATCGACGACCGAGTGAGATAGCGAGGAGAAATAGGCTTTCCATCCCTATTCGTCAGCTTCAATAAATTGAAGCCGCTTTAACTCGTATGTTTGTTTTCTCTCTTCATCTTTCTTGATTTACCTTTATCCAAAAAGGTAGAGAAGAGTGTGATTAATAAATTTTGTCATGTAATGCAAGCTGGACACGGCCTCAATATTGGTTCTGATCTGTGCTAAAAGAGTCTGCGTGGTAAAGTGCTGCCGCGCGTGGCCATGTCGCTCAACCAGGCGTCGGAATATGTCAAAGCCACGTGGGTGGACAGAACCCACGGCGGACTGGACTATTATTGGCTTACCTCTCTCCTAGGATTAATGAGGCAATGATTAAAAATGACACATTTAATGAAAATCCGAGGAAAGCGGATAAAAGGGAGATACATAGAATTGTACATGATTTTAAATAGCAATTAAAATAAAATTCAGCGAATCAACAACGAAATTTTAGTCCGACAGATCTCGAGTAGATGACGATCGATACAGTTAACTCAAGCGATCAATAATCGTTAGGAATAAAATAAATCTGATATAACCTAACGAATGAGTCGATTTTATTTCGGGAAGGACGATGGTTTTCTCTACGAGGCGATTCAATTTAAGATCGCTACCTCCTAAGGAACAAAATATCACGCGGATAACGGCTCTGAGTATCGTTCTGTGGGTGTACTTTCATAATAAAAGTCTATGAAACTGGAGGACTAGGTTCGGCACGACACCTGAACCAGATTAAAGGTTGGGATGGGTCGGGGTCGAGGTCGCCCGGCTGGCAGTATCCGATCGATTCGGCTCTGAATTGGCCTCTGAATCACTGTTGATGCATGAAGACTATCCAAACGGAAGCATCGCCTCTTCCGTCTTAAGGCCTCTTATTTTTCGCTTTATCTCCCCCGGCGTCGTCTCTTATCGCGGTATCGATCAATCGCTAATCGTCTAAAGCAACAGCTCCCCTTTCTTACGACGTTTTTAACTCTTTGTAATGTAAACGCGCGTCACCAATCCTCTCCCTCGTGCGTTATAAAATCCGTAAAAGTAATTCAAGTAAAGTATGTGCGACATAATCGAAGGGAAATTTCCGTAAGGAGTTTAGAGATAATGGATGCTTATTTTTTATCGATCGCAGAAAAACGATGCGATTGCACCGCATTGTCATCATTTTTCTCTCGCTCTCGTGAAGCGAGTTTTTCTCTCTTGCGGAGCATCGAGCGCAGTCAGCCGCGGCGGCAGTCGATTAGCGAGGGTATAGTCCGCGCTTTGCTGGAATCGATTACGGAATCCCACGATTCTCGTTTACTATAGAAAACACTACGTGTCCATTTCAATCTCTTCGCGCATTGACACGTGTTAACGTCTGTTTATTATTTAATCTCGCCGCGAATGCGAAACGATAGCGCGTGCCACGTTCGGGAATAGCGAAACTCCGGGACACCGATCGTCTCCATTAGAATGAAATGGAATTGTAAGATAATTATATAAGTATGATGGATTGAAGCAAGAACCTGCTATTGCTTCTTATTACACGTATAATGGTTTATTGTTATACGTTATTTGTGATTTCACAACGCGTATACAACGGATTATAAATTTTTTTTAAATCGACGATGCTTCTGTCGAGCTTGATCGCCATATTAAGCTTCTGCCGTAACAAATGTATCGACATCGAACGAAAATAAGTCATCTGGATGCCTTCTAAGAATAGAAAATACGGCCTCGAAAAATCGAGCGGGGAAAAATCTAGGCTTGCACACGTGCAAGCGCATTTTATCTGCTGATACACTTACGAAAATAGATGCCAAATACGCAACAGTGTTTTGCAAGTACGCAATAGCCTGTTGGCAGCGGGTCAGGTCATACAGTTCCTTTCTAGAGTGAATCGAGTAGTTGCCAGTGCGCTATTACGAAAAGTAATCGGTAAATAAATCTTGCTTCTCGAGGGAGCATCCGTTGGCGAGGTGTTAACCATTTTTGGTACAATTTGCATTAACGCTTCAACGCTTTATCTCGCTTCATCTTTCACGGCACTCGTTTCATTGACAGGAAACACCCGAAATCCTGTTTCTCCTATAACGTGCAACGATATAACGGGGGGCAGGTTAGCCGCTACGGCAAAATTACCGGAGACAATCGCAAGTGCGATGCGTATCTGCAGTACTCGCCCGCATGCAGATAAAGCCGCAGATTAATCTCGAGATATTTTTAAGCGCGCTAGATAGATCCGCGCGCGCAATCGAGCGCCGTAATTAGCATCGCGACGACAGAGCTGCGAGCTCCTTAACCGCAAGAATTGCCGCTCTTGATGACCCTAAGCTGTCGTTGTTCTCGTTCTTTTTTTTCTTCAGTCCAGCACTCCAGCTCCGATGAATCCAGCTGGTCTCGGATAAATCAGATACTTTCCATTGTATTTCAATCGCGCGAGATGAAGCGGATTAAAGATGCGCTGTCTCTTCACATTAGTTCCGCGCTCAGTCATCTGATATTTGCTCTATGGCGCTAGGATAATCCCTAGACAGGATTATCAGACCGGGAGACGATCCTGGTACATCGTTCAAGCGAGGCCTTGCTCGACGCCTCGTCGAAGCTTCGACGGGGCTGACCCTGACCTATCCCACGTGCAAATGTCGTAAAAGTCTCTACAGACTGCGAAAGTCAGACTATAGACTCGACACGTAACGACTCTCCCTCTCTCTTCCCCGCGGACGAGAGGCGTCTATGCAAAACTCGTGTAGACCTGCAACACCCGTGCACGCGCGCTCGCAAGATGGATAATTGCGGTTTCTCGCGATGCGCCGCGTCCACGCGTTGAGAACTTGCTCGAGAAGTTTAATCCTATATCCCGCCCGGACAATGCTTCTCAATCGCGATAACACGGATAACAATCGCAACTTGGGACAAGGTGACAAGGCGTCACTCGCTCGGGCGGGGCTTTCAAGCTTTCCGAGCTAAATTCTCGGATTTAGGGCTCGATGCGTCGTCCTGGAAGGCCTCGATGCTTTATTCAGTAGATAAATGTACTTCGCCTGAACACGAACATTCTCACGAACCTGGTCTCGACCCGAATCAGATGTCTCATTCCCCCCCTTCCCCCTTCCCACCACCATCCACTTACCTTTTGAGGCTGGCGTGCTTGGCGCCGTTCAGGATCTTGTTCTTGCGCTCGCTGCCGGCAGTGCTGGCGTCACTGTCGATACTATAGAGGCTGTCGTCCTTGGTGACTCTGTTGGCATTGTGCAGGGTGGACTTCCTTGCGGCGGTGCCGTTGTGTTTGGGGCTCTCGATCGCCGGTCCTCGCGAGTCCCGCTGCTGCGGCGAGCCGTGGCGAGCGGAAAGGTCACCGCTAACCGGCTCCTCGATCCTGCCGGAGACTATCATGGTCGCTCTAGCCGCGTCCGCGTACTTCCTGGGCGATGTGCTCACCATGGCGGTGCCCTTCTGCTGCAGCTTGCCGGCCACGCGATAATTGCTCTGCTGGCCGCTGGGCTCGCCGGGCGGTGGCTTGTCCTCCGTAGGCAGCATGTACGACAACATTGTTCCGTTTTCCTTCACCTGGACACAGGAAGGTTCATTCGGTATTCGATCGTACGGGGAAAATGGGAATCATTAACCGGCGGGTAGCCGAGAAAAGACCAATGAAGGATCAGAAAAAGCGTGCTGAGAAGAGCGCGCTAACGGCAAGCTCATTGACTCATTGCGGGAGACGTAATTACAAGTTAATGGTATGTCGCTCGAACTAATCAGACGAGCGATTGAATCCCGCGATTGTGTGTCAGTGATTGAGATAAGCACGACAGGAATATCATTCTCACGTTTATTCGCACTTCGGATCCGGAATGCGAGATTTTCCGAAGGGCCTTCCAGGGATTCCCCGTGGCGCGATTATCCAGAAAGAACTCTTTCTGGACTTCTGGAAGCGACATGAAACCGGAGATGATGATCAAAGACATCAGGCCTGATCCACATGCCTCCGCCAATCTGATAGGGTACGAAAGGAAACGCAACGTCGTAAGAGATTCACTTGAGGATAAATCATCGGCTGAGCGTTCCGTGCAGTGGAAACGGCGAATAATAGCGAGCATTGTTTCCGGAATATTGAAAGGATTAGCCCGATGCATATTCGATATCCAGTAACGCTTGAGCGATTTTATGAAGTCACTCATGTCGCGGCGCTTATAGATCGCATATAATGTGCAGCACTATTATTAGCGCGATAAGTCAACCGTCTCTTGTCAAACCGGCGCGACGTGTCCCTGGCTGCGTCGCGAACTTTTCCCGATCGTGCGTCACCAACACCATCATCATCATCATCATCATCAACATCTTCCGGAGTAACTGTATCGAATCGCGTCGCCGACATTGAACGCAAGAGCTCGCGAAGCAAACGATCCGCTTTAAACGCGTTTACATGTGGTCACTGACTGACATAGACCCGACCCATCCTTGGGCGCTGCCGCCTTATATATATATAATATATAAATTATTATTGCTATTATATATAACTTGCTATTAAAAATCTCTTCAATGTAAAGGAATTATTTTATTTAAACTAAAATTTTACCCTCACACTAACTAAACACATTCTCCAATATGTTTACTCTATAAACGACTTCTCCTATTTAATTTAAATTAACTATACAATTTTAACTTACAATTTTATTCACAGGAATGACGGGCAATTGTACATACTTCAATGACATTTCAATTAATTTATATCAATTAATTTACAATTAAATCTTAAAAAATATAAATATTAAATTTAATATTCAACAAATAAATAAATTATAACTCACCTAATCTAGACTAAATATTCTACACTTTGATCGGGAATTTATTTAAAAAAAAATTTTCATTCATTAATATTTATAACAAATTTAAGACAACATGAAAATTATTTAGGTAAATCTAATCGTGGATCATCAATTAATAAACGAGCGCGTCTTCGACGACGAAGATCGCGCGTGGTATGTAAGAACGGAGAACAGACGGGGCATATCGGATCGGATGAGACTGGACCCTCATCGACGACAACGGCGCAGCCAACAGAAATGGATATTTCTAAACGGAGGCGAGAATTATGAGCACTTTGATCAAGATACACTCGCATCCTTCGCATGGAAACGCGATGACGAGGCGGAGAAAAACGAATAATGTTGCGGAGCATCGTATTACGTGCACTATACATGTATGTCTTTCTTTATGCGATCTTTTATGCGCACATCTTTCGATAAAGTAAAAAATCCCACTATATATATATATATATATATATATATATATATATATATATCAATGTCTGAAATAAAAGATAAGGAATTAATTTGTACACCTAATATATATTCGGTATATAATTTTTCGGTATACAAAAATAAAAAAAAAATATATTTATATATATATTGAATGCACAAATTGATTTCTTGCTTTTGATTTCAAGCATGATTTCGCCGACTCGAAACCAAGTTTCTATCACAGCCAGTCGTCCGATAGTAGCCTGAGGTCATCGAAAATGATGGAGATTATTTTGTTGATTGAGATCTTTCTTCTAATTTTATAGATAAATGTTGAACTTTACGGAACAACAAAAAATTAATTTGTATGTTTTAATATATGTATATATATATATATATATATATATATATATATATACGCACACAATATACATATATATTTTTATCGGAAAACTCGGATATATGTTAGGTATACAAATTGATTTTTTGCTTTTGATTTCAAGTCTTGATAATTTTATCGACTCAAAATGATCAAGTTTCTGCAATCGGCCGCCCGATAAATGATTTAAAGTTATTAAAAATGATAAAGGCTATTGATCAAGATTTCTCTTTTAATTTTATAAATAAATTTTGAACTTTACAAAGAAGCAAAAAATTGATTTGTGCATGAATATATATGTATATATTTTAATCGAAGAACTCGTGCATAAGAGGCAGGGAGAGAGACAGAGAATATCGAGTTGTGCGCTGATGTCGTCCTCCAGTCATTCATCGATATCTAAGATTATTGCACGATGCCTATCACATTCGTACACGTTCACGCCATGATTATCTCATCGGCGCGAATTGAAAACTTAGTTCACGCTTGGACGCGCCTCGCTCGCTGTTTCTGCGCGCGCGCGCGCGCACATGAGAAACGCGCGTGATTTCGCGCGTAGAGTCATTAGCGTCTGCGAGCTTACGCTCCCGCGACGCGACCTTTGCGACTGGCAGTCTCGCGAGTTCGCGATTACGCCTAAAACTCATATCAGTCTACGCGTTGAAGATCTCGCACAGCGGAGGCTGGAACTGGAACCGTCAGGGTCGCGTTGCTGCATCCAGTGAAATCCTCGTCCACAATCCGTCCAAATCTCAGTCACTGATACGATCG
Source organism: Eciton burchellii (assembly GCA_020341155.1). Lineage (NCBI taxonomy): Eukaryota > Metazoa > Arthropoda > Insecta > Hymenoptera > Formicidae > Eciton > Eciton burchellii. Next base: position 560,706 of record JAHMML010000066.1, on the reverse strand, counting down.
CTAATCGACTATCGACCGGCTTCACATTACAAGGCATGATCCGGCTGCGCTCTTCTACGTACTGTATCGTCTCTGGCTGAAACCGCTGCGACCACCGCGTCGCGACGACTCTCAGCGGCGAGCAGCACTTCCGCTCGCACCGCGGAGGAATTCCTCCAGAGCTTGGAGGATGCAAGAAACGTTCACCAATGGAGAACGCCGCGTTGCAACTGAGCGCGCGCAAAAGCGCGGCGAGGCTCGCGAGCGGGTGGCTGACTATAGCTATACCTGCTCTACTCCGCTCTAGCCCGCTCTCCCCCCCGCTCTTCTAGACGTCCTAAGCCGACCGTCTAGGCTCCGGCCTGGCAGCGTGTATCAATTCGGAGGCCGCGCATCGCTCTCGCGAGACGCATGCATCTTGCAGCACGCCGCCGCCTCGTTTCTCCTCTCAGGACGTCCCGCGGGCACACACGTGAATTCCAAGATTTCTACCGCGCTCGCTCCAAGCGAATTCTCACGCGAGTTTGGCGCGGTCACGCAGGAGGAGCTTTTCTTAAAATAAAAAGCGGCAAATCCACGATTGCCGCGACTGCTAATCGATTCGGCGCGTTTCTAATCGCTTCCGCCGCGTCGAAATCGATCGCGCTGAAAATTCGAGTCATCGGATTATGTAATGCTTTTGATAATGGTGTTTTGGGCTACACGTTTGCCAAACTTTAATTACATTCCATCATTGATTAGTTGTGGGCAGCAACTTGGTGACACAGCGATGACACCATCATTGTTCTTCAAGTAGTTTGCAGTTAGATAAATGAATAGCGATATCTACGATCACTGCAATAAAAAGAGAATACTATATCGGATTGATAATATGCCTGCTGATGAGTTTCCAGTTACGATTCAACGTTGAATTCCAAAGTACAATGAATCACTATCTCATCTTTCATGATAAAAGTAAAGAGCAAGAATTGTCTTATTTTATTGAAACTGCTATGAAAATTTTATATCTTGGCATTATTGGCATAAAAAAGTATTAATAATGCTTTTGTCATATATATATATATATATATATAATAAATTGTGAACTAATATATGTATACATAATTAGCCGTACAAATTAATTCCTTGCTCTTTTTAATAAAGTTTCGAGATTTATTTATGAAGATATAAGAAAGATTTTAATCAAAACAGTCTCCTCATCATTTTCGATGAACTCAAGCTCATCCGGTTGCTTTATAGGAACTCGTTTCCGACGAAATTATCGACGAATCGCTTCAAAGATTCAAAGGCAAAAAATTAATTTGTGCACCTAGCGAATTAGAAGAGTAACCTCCCGATTTCATTTGGCGATTGCGAGTAAATGAGAATAAATACTAGAGATAAGAATGAATACAGACAGTTATTCGTGCATTATTCCGTTCAAGATCATTTCTCGCTGATGTAGAATGCGGCATGCCTGTCTCGCGGCGGTTTGCACGCGGAAGAGAATAATACACCCTCCGATCTCCGCCGTCCTGGCGATTCGCGACATTTTTCGAGGTCTTGTGCGGAACTGAAACGCTCGATCGCTTCGCGCGTGCAGTTAAACTATAGGTGTTGCCACGAACTCTGCCGGGCGGAGTTGATAGTCATTCAACCTGCTCCTCTCCGGTGCGAACCCTCGGCAGGTTTGAAGAACCCTGGAGCCCTTCCGTGCGTGAAGAATTTCACGGCTGAATCGCCTCCCATCCGCTCCCGTTACGCGACTTTGCGAGCGACCGGAACGAACTCGGTTTTCCTTCGGCGAATCACGGTCACGGTATTGCGAGGCTGCGCTCGCGGCCAGTTAACCCTTTAACCGACTTTACTCCTTTTGCATTTCTCATGACGTCGTCGAACTTTCGCGGCGATTAGATTTTGTGAGCGTTTTATTGTCGCAGATTATTTTTCTAGCCTCAAGATAGATTTATTCTGGAAGAGCGGCTACCAAAGCAGAAGAATTCCAGATTACCTAATTATTACCTCTCCATTAACGCGCGAGAGGAGATTCAGCACAAAGGGATAATTCTCATCAAGTGACCTCGATGACCTTGATGTACTCACGTTTGTGCCAAAGAGTACTGCAGGCTAGAACATGCGCAGCGTCCTCTTGATAGAGTAGCATCGGGACTATCTGAAACACAAATTTGTATTCGACGTGAATATCGATTAAGTCGAACACCACGCATTCATTTTCCCGATCGATTATCTCCACAAACTCCATAAAAAGTAAAATAATCTTTTTGTACGTATGAAATACGTGGTTGATTACTTTCTGAAATTCGCTTCCTCCATTTCATCGTTTATTACAAAGTTTCGTTTCAGTTTTATTACATCGAGGCCGGTTTAATCTCGAGACGTGCAGGACCGATTCAAGGCATAGACATAGCTCGGAGATCGCGCAATCCACTTCGAGTTCTGACTGTGAATACCGCGTATAGCTTCTAGACTAAAGAGCCAGATCAGTCTAGAAGCGACGAAGAGCATCCTGAATAGTCTATTACCTCGGGAAGACGCGAAGCGAGGCGGTCGACTCTTTTTTTCTCTCTCGAAGCGGGAAAAAGCGAGAGAAACCAGGAGAGGAAACGATCTTGTCTCTCGCTTGAACGGGCACCTGTTTTCGCGGACAGGTGACATCGCGTACACGCGGGCGTGAGAACCCGAGGACGCGCGGTGAGTCGAGGGCAATGACACCTGGAATACGCTCCGGAGATGTGTATAATGTGTATAATGAGATTCTTTCCCAAATAAAGCAAGAGCGAGAGGTCGGCACGCTCGAAATTCGAATATCTTCATAGCTGGCCGTTCGATTCGAGCCGCGATTCTCCAAGATGGCCAATCGATGCACGCAATGCCGCGATAAGAGTGGCGGCGACTCACAAAGCGATGATCCCAACTGACGTTGATGTCTCGAAGACTGCACGCGTGATAAAGAAGGCCGCGTGCGGGGTCATCTCGAAGCTCATCGGAAAGAATCATAGAGAGCTCGGCTTCGCCGTGCGATTGCACCGCGCGATAGCTCCATCACGCTCGTCACCTGCACGAGTCACCTCGCGAACGTCAAGGGCAGACGTGCGTGTCTTTACTTGCGTGGGACGAATGGTCATTAGCTATCTCGCCATTCCTTTCAGGAGAAGCTCGCGGCTATGATTCGTTTTGCGCTATCGCGAGATTTCCGAGAACACCGCCAACGGCTGCAACAATGAATGGATATTGTGCGAGATAAGACCAAAGCGAGCTTTGCCTTCCCTCTCCGCCATACGTGGATACGAACGTGATCGGATACTGATACTACTCAGGAATGAGACATTCGCATACGCCATCTCTTTATTTCGTTTCTTTCTTTCTTTCTTTCTTTTCTTCTTTATATAAATCCGCGATACAATTATCGCGGAGGCGATAACAACGCGCCGTTTGTTGTTACTAGAAACATGTACACATATTTATGATACATATTGATGCCGATTAATGCTGGCTGTGTAAAAATCTAACAAGTTTCTTTCTTTTATCATCCTAGAAATTAATACAACCTGTCGCTAACGTGACTTAGTAACATGATTTAATAATGATTTAGTCAAGTGGTAGTTAACTATGAGAAAGTCTCGAAGAGCACATGCCATATAGAATTACAATCTGGTGCAGCAAGTCCTCTTTTTAATCTGCATCGTGTCTTGGCTCATTTCTCATTTCTCGAGATTAGTCGCGAGTACGTTAGGATGTTTCTCCATTCTATCAACATATATCTGGCTGAGTTTTCTTATCCCGTCTCTAACGTATGGCACGTTAAGCTCATGATGTAATGTGTCCTTGATGACGTGGATAATATAATTGACGATAATTTTAAGATATTTGTTTTAGAATCTAATATCTCTATATCTCTGAATTGGAGATGCGGACTTGCATCTCCCACAACTGGATGCCACAACAAGCTTGAGAAAACGTAATAAGTAATTTTGGATTTTTCGCGTAAAATCAAACCAGTTTGCGCAAGCTTGTGAGCAAGCTTTCTTAGAGACTCACGGACGCAACGCAGTTTTATCTCTTTAGTCGACAGTGTTCTCTCGATACTCTCGCGCGTTGATTATTTCTGTTTTATTCCCTTGCAATAACGAACGATGCTCGTACCGACAGCACTGGCCAATGCTAGAAGTCACAAGAGTGGCTTGAATCGAATGTTACATACTACTGCTTGATTCGTGATACTAAAAAGATACTCTTAAACGTTTCCCTTAAATTCCACATAACATTATTACTCAATACTCTCTTTGTAACATACATACATCGAATCCGAACAGTTGATGGATCTAAACAAAAGGCGTTAATCTTCTTCTTTTTCTTCTTCTTCTAGGACTATGTTCCGTATTAGGACTATGTGCCTATTCTTCTGTGATGTTGATGTCCAACTTTCGCATCAACGTTCTGGAAGCCATCCAGATGTTTGGTTTTCTATTCTTTGCGATTTTTGCAAACGGGTTATCGTCCATCCTGCTTACATGGATGGATGTCTTCATGCTCGTCTCCTGATTCTGGCCCATCTTATGACCTCTTGGATCTCGCAGATGTCGCGAATGTTTTCGTTACGAATTCTATCCCGCAGAGTGTTGCCAATTACATATCTTGAAGTCCTCAATCTTTACAAGGGTTTTCTTCTTCTTCTTCGTCTTCTTATAGGACCATATCCTGTATTTCATTCAGTGTGCCTGATATCGTTCTTCCTGTTTACATGGACTCTTCATGCTCTGATTCTCCATCTTATCTTGGATTTCGTAGATGCCTTCGTTGAATTCTATCCCCGGAGTGTTGCCAGTGATGCACCTTAAGATCCTCGTTTCTCCCGTTGTTCTCAGTAAGCTAGTCCCAGTTTGGTGATGGTTGTTTCTACTTTTGCTTCAATGGTACAGGTCACTACAGGTCTCAAGTTTTATATATCCCTATCTTGCTCCTCGAGTTCATGTGCTTGTTTTTCTAGATTATATCACGCAAGTAACCAGGCTACTTTGGTCCTTTATGCTCGCACTTGTAATCCAGGACAAATGTAGTAACGAACGCCGATTTATGCAGCGATGAGGAGAAATCGCAAGCTTCGATCCGTTGGTTTCTTGAATCTCAGAGTCTCCCATTACGATTCCAGCGTACAATAATTACCACTTGTTAGCTTAAACGCGTTCGCGGATCTCCGATCCAGTTTCTCGATCGTTCATCTCGCAAGGAGGCGTTTCGGCGCGACACGAAAGTTAAGTAGTGCGACGACAAATAAACGCACAACGATGGCCGTCGATTCCGCCGCGGCCGATTACGGCGCAATGATGCAATGCGCTTGAGCGCGCCGGGGCGCTAAATTGATAAATTTGCATGCTCCATCGCCATCCTCCGTCACGCTCGCATACGATGCACCGCAGCCTCACGCCGCGCGATCGAAGCGGGCTTCGTCTCAAGAGTGAAATAAATCGCTCGGCATGAAGCGGACGCGGCAGACGGCTCGCTCGATAAACCCGACCTTTCGGATATTCGAGATGCTCGAATGCGATCGAGCACACGCCAAGTCGGCGCATGATAAAATGCGCCAATCGAGGCGATTTTTGTTCGTTGCGCGCCTGCACGTGGGAACGATACAATTTCGTCCGTCTGCGCGAAAGGAGCGTCGTCGTGATTATATTTGTTTCAATGAGGTTGAGGGGCTTTATAATTATAATAATTGGGCGAAGGTCTGATTCTGTTTTTCCAATGGAAGCGATTCGGTTCATTGGTCCATCTATTTCTTGCAAAGTAAGTTTTGTGTTAATTCTTTTCAGGGTGATGATTTTAAGGGAAAGTTACTCTTTAGTTGATTTGAAAGTTTGACAATTATATATATATATATATATATATATATATATGTAATATTGTAATCTTAATGCCGATATTTTTTTGTTTTTTTATTAGTATTTTAGCAGAGATAAATCGGAGGCCTATGGATTTGATTGAGGGGGAGTCTGAGTTAGTTTCTGGGTTTAACGTTGAATATTTTGGGGTGGAATTTGCCTTGATTTTTATCGCAGAATGTGGTACGATTATTAGCGTTGTTGCATTACTTTATTTTCATTTACTAATTTGATTTACTCTAATGTAATTAAAGTCGAGAACGAGGAACGAATGAATTAAATAGAGGAAAGATCAACACGCATCCCCTCCAGCGAGACTTGCATTGATCGTCAGTTTCCATGAAAATTTCTACTGAAAACCTTCCGTCGAACGTTTATCTTCTTACTCGATGAATTGCTGACTTGAAACGCAGCGAAGCCTGAAGTCGGCATATTACAAGGGTCCAGTGATCCAGAATCCATTTTCCAGAGAATTTGGCAATATCCTACAATTTCTCGGAACGATTATAGCTAGGATGAACACGAGAGGCTTACGTACGCGAGGCGATCGTTGAATGACATCATCGACTGCTGTGCCCGACGAGAAACGTTTATCCAAACGTTTGCCTCGCTGCCAGATGCTTTCTTACATATTTTTATCGATCAGAGCAGCAACGCGCGAATATCGCGGTGATTATCGTAGCAAACGCTAATTAGGCTCGATCAACGCATCCTCAATCCCGCGATCACTCGTCGAAATCTTGTCTCGCAAGATTATCGCTCGAGTCTCATCGATCCGCGACTTCCCGAGCGAGAGTATCAGCGCGAGCGAAATCGACGGTTGAAGGGTTAGAATACCGTTCCGCAGCGATTACGTTTTTACTCACGTACGCGGGTCCGCGGTGCGTGCATTGAAAACGGATGAGATCATCGCGATGATGTCAGCATCTCATTACGTGATCGCTCGATCTTTCCTTCCGCCTTTGCTTTTCGGCGCGCGTACACGCGCGGTAAATGTAAATAAAGCAGGCTGGACAGGCCATGCGGAATTTGGGCAATCCTGAAGAAGCTTCCAAGGTTCTTACGATGCGTCCATAATCATCGGATTACAGATCTTTACGGTCCGCCGTCGCCTGTCTTTTTTATTATTTTTGAAAAATTTACGGTCATCGAATCTCGCCGGTGAGACGATTATATAAATCCCTGCGATTGTTGCGCTCGCGAGCTTAATCAGGTCACTTTCCGACTGCAAAACGTATGTAATCTCGCGCGCGTAATGAGCAGACAGATGCAAATATAGCGTGACGCATCCGTGACACGGATACATCCTAATGAAACATGACCGTTAACATGGCGAGTAGCAGAAATTTGAAAGAAGAAGCGCAAGCCGACAAACGACCAAAGCAGCCACGATGTTCAGCTACTTACGGGATATAATTTGGCGAAACGGATACGCGAGCCTGAGGAGCGAAATAAGAATACGTAAAATCTGCACGAGACCTGTAATGACGCCATTGAACCTACGCCATTGAAGCAAGAGCGGAAACAACCACCACCAAACGCCTACCAAGAACAATGAGGAAACGAGGACTTCAAGGTGCATCACTCTGACAATACTCTGGGAATAGAATATTCGCGACCAAGACATTCGCGACATCTGCGAGATCCACGATGTCATAAGATGGGCCAGAATCAGGAGACGAGCATGAAGAGACCGTGTAAACGGCCTCTGAATGATAAGAGGCTTACAAAACTTGCAAAAAATGGGACATCAACATCACAGGGGAACATCACACTGGCAGACTGGATAAAATTCTAAAAGACATGATCCTAGAAGAAGAGGAAACATCCGCAACAGATCGCGGCACACCGGGATGGCGAGGGCGCGTCCCTGAAAATGTCGAGCCGATCTGCCGGTTGCACGGTTAAAACAGGTAAAATAAATGATCAGCAAGTAAGGCAAACCGCAAGATATAAATTCCGTAAGATAGCTCCACCCACGCTCCTCGCTCCTCTTCGAGGTCTACCGCGTTGAAATATCCGCGGTGAAACGCTACTCTCGATCGGGCAGGGTATACACTTACGTACATACACTATGCACTATGCACCTATGCACGCACTTCCGCTCGCGCTCGCGGGTGTACGCGTATTTCCAGGCAGAAAGTTGATTCACGGGCAGGCCGGTCCAGGAATAGTCAATCACTATAAAGCCGCGCGTAGGAAGGCTCGGTCGGCTTTCATCGCCGGTCTTGTCGTCGAGAAAACTGACGTTTACTGCTATGCTGAGAGGGAGAGAGGTAACTCTCGTTAGAAAGCACGTTATGCTATCGACAACCCCCGCGATCCAATTATCCTGCCATCTAATCTAATCCGACGCGGTAATTACAACCGAGTCGTCCTGGTGCTCGTTATCCCTCGCCGGCTATCTCGAGGCGAGAAGACGCTCTCGCGCTTGCTCTCACCGGATCAGCGCCATCAGCAGAAGAGCTTTTCGTCAACGGACCTTTTCGCCGACTTTTGCACCTTCGGAGATAATCGATCCTGGCGAATCGAACCGCGCGTAGACGCGGAGAGCTGCCCGCATGCGACAACGGCGGGGCCCGCGGATGACCTTTGCTTGGATACCTCTACCTCTGAATTTAATCTGACCTCTGTGACCTCTGAAACGTGCGCGATGTTTGCCGGACACCGCGACGTGACGAGGATCAATTAGGATATCGCGCGATTACGCGATCGCGGCCGATTCGCGAGGCTGCGGAGATCTCGCCGTGCGTTGATCCGCGCTAACGCAATTGTTGTCGTCTCGTGATTTCTCATCTCGACGTAATCAAGGCGTGCGACTCACGCCGGAATGAATTCCCTCGCGATGATCCCGGCGTTTCTCTTACCTGCTGCGCCTGGAGATAATTAACGAGAATAAAATAACCCTTGATTATGCGACCCGTCCGTCTGTCCCGCTACTGCTCTCTCTCTCTCTCTCTCTCTCTCTCTCTCTCTCTCTCTCTCTCTCTCTCTCTCTTTCCTTGTTTTCTTCTCCTTCTCGGTCGTGGCTTCCGGCACGAGGCCGGTAACGTTAGCTCGCGACGCGATTTCCGGCGGCGTGACTTCCTGTTGCAGTAAAACGCCGACGTTAGATTTCTACGGAGCCCGCGGCGCTCCGAGAGATCTCGGAGCCGGAACTCGCGCGCCGATGCCGTTACTCGCGCGCGTCTTCCTCGTCCTGTCCGTTAATAGAGCAGAGCGTTGCATCGGCGATGCCCGAGGAAACGGGCTCTATAATAGACATTTGGAGGGCTCGTCTCGTCCAGCGCTAATCAAAGCAATCGGCTATTTATAGCGTCTATCGTTTGCGTTTCGTTACCTCGATATCCGAAACTTTTACGCGGGTGAGCGTTTCGCGCGTGTGGTATAAATAGAATTATTGATTTTATCAAAAAGTTTTGTAATCGATAAATAAACGAAAGACATAAAAAAGACAGGCGAATGACGAACAAACGACAGAACGAACGGCAGAAGAATCTGGACCAGCAAGACTAAAAGATCAATCGGCCTATTAATAAGAGTTGTATTAGTGTTAAATGTAATAAAGAATCCTGTTATTCCTTGTTTTATCAACCAAACGTCGTGAACTCGTTGACATAAGGAATATATATATATATATATATCATTATACATATATATATCATTAAATATATATATATCCTACACGCGTTTCCTCGGAGACACTTGAACTAGAAACTTGATAGAGTCTAATAGCTATAAATGGTGTTTCAATGACCTGTCTTGCCATAAAGATTAAAAGAATAAGATTATTGACAAATATTCGATATATGATTTGATTAAGCGGATAAATGACATTTTATCCATTTCAGGGCGTGTAAAATTATAATTGTTGCCAAGAGGGCGAGAATTCCGTCCAGTTTATTAGCAATTGATCGGAGAATTGCGTATAATGAAAAGTATCATTCTGGGTGATTGATGAATTGGCCTCGGTAAGATTGTCCGAGTCGTAAATTCATGTCATGAATGGACATATGAACGAATATCGCAGATTGATCAATACGAATGTGATAAAAAATAAAATGAAAATCCGAATGCATCTTTTAATGTAGAGTGGCTATCAAGTGGGATTTTATACAAGTTTCTGTTATTATTCCGATCGGATTTTTTTATCCTGCTTCACGAAGAAGGAATAAACCAAGTACAATTAAACACGAGCGCTTTATCGGTGACGAAAGCCGGGAGATTGGCCTTTAACGACGTCGCGGTCACGCGAATGCGCGGATTTGCCGATCCGCCGATGAGGATTACGTAAGAGCGCGTAAACGCGCCGATCGTTGCGGATCCGCCGAGCGTGAAATTCCGCGGACGCGCGGCATCCGCTAAAGCTCAAGTTCCACGAACACGCGGATTCTGCGATCTAGAAATCCGCACGAGCCTCGCTATCCATTCGCCGCTGCGCGAATCCCGCTCGCTTATCAGGTTGCGAGGATTGCCCGGCATTAGCGTAATAAGAATAGAACGGGACGAATGTAAGATCGATCCGACATGCGAGACGGGAAATCCGATGCTCGCCAGCTGAAAGCGCGACTCGGCTCTGCGGCAATCTCCTCCTCCGGATTTTTCCGAGACGCGGAGAGGCAACGGCGGGGAGCGATTCCGGAAACGCGCGGATCAGCGATTAATTACGACAACGCCTCGTAATCCGCCTCTCCGCTCCGGAAGCCAGAAGAACGGGGAGCGAGGAGCGAGGGGGAGAGGGGGAGGGGGGAGGGGGGGGCGAGACGACCGGCCTCCTTGATCCTGCAGCTTCCTCCGCATCTTCCCTCGGCTCTGCCTTCTGTCGCCGGCATTAACGTAACTGTAGAATCCGCGGACCGCAATGCGAGCGAGCGAGCTGGCTAGCCGCGAACTCTTCGGCTTCCAGATGTCTCCGGAAATATGCAACACGGTAGACCGCCGCATTTTGCATACGCCAATCACGGTGGTTCATTGTTGTATCTGCTCGCATTATCGCGACTTACCACTAGTCACTAGTTCCGGTCTTTCGTCACGTTAACGGGGACGGTTAATTATTTTCGGGATTTCTTGTAATCCTGCGTTCGCGATCATGATGGTGTACATGGTTGACCTTTCGTCGGGAAATGTCGAAATGTTATGAAATATTATGTGTAGACGGAATAGTCTCTGACTCACAGGGAAACTTTGGACGTCTGACAACATCTCTGACAGCTAAGTAGTTCGAACATCTCCTCGTCTCGTTTTCGTGTCTCTCGTTTCTTCAGAAATTAATACTGGGATTCTTGCTTTATTTATTACTTGTTAATTTGGCGTTACGTTATAAAACAAAAACAGATTCCTGCAACGATATACGTGGCTTGAGCAAATCTCGGATTCTCGATTCGATTACGGAGTAGGGAAAATGCTTCATCGCTTCGCAAAGTTTAGTGCGTAAATTCCGAGATACTTGACAAGTTTTTATCGTGCAAATATAATTTATTAGAGAATATATCACGAGGATAAAGTATCAAATACACAGATGCGGAAATAATTCGCCAAACATAAATCAGTTTGTGATTAAAAAACATTTATCTCCTCAATCTTTGTAAAAGTCAAAGAGTGCCGAAACCTTACAGATTTATTCTTATTAGCATTTGGTATACAAGCGGCACGCTTCTCGTTAAGCAAGTTGCCGCATAATCAGCGGATATCCGATTCCAGACCTTGTTGTAGCCAGCTGGGACTTGCCTGTTAGGTCTCCCGGAAATCAGCGCTAAATCGAATTAACGAGCTGGCTCGTATCGAGATTTTCCGCGATCTTTGCTAACGAAAACTGGTGAAACGCGTCTTGTTAATGGCGCGCAGGATTAAGCCGGCGATAACGCACGGGAAGGCATTAGTGATCAGCACTGTTGTCAGCAACGAGCAAGGAACCTAGCTGCTTTTCTTGCTTTTCTTTTCTACCAGGCACAGTCCAAGTGGACTGTGATATCATATCTCTTAGAAGATAATTCTTCTTCTTCGTCTTTTTCTTCTTTTAGGACCATGTCCTGTATTTCATCTAGTATGCCCGTTCTCCTGTGATGTCCAATTTTCGCACCAACTTTTGGCCAACGAAAGGCCGTCCAGTCTGATCTGGAGATGTCTGGTTTTCCATTCTTTGCGATTTTTGCAAGCCGGTTATCGTCCACCCTGTTTACATGGACTCTTCGTGCTCGTCTCCTGATCCTGGCCCATCTTATGACATCTTGGATCTCGCAGATATTGCGGATGTTCTCGTTGCGAATTCTATGTTGCAGAGTATTGCACCTTAAGATCCTCATTTCCGTTGTTCTTGGTGTTTGGTGATGATTCTGCTTTTATTTCAATGGCATAAGTCATGATACAAGTCTCACGCAGGTTTTATATATCCTTATTCTGCTCCTCAAGCTCATATACTTGTTTTTTTCATATTATATCACATCGTGGCTGCACTGGCGACATTGGTGCTTTCATCTCGTCTTTCAAGTTTCTATTGCTTGCGAAGACAATTCTTCTGTTATAATTTAAGTGCCCAGACCTCCGACCAATTAAGATCGATGTATAATTAGATCAGAAAGTCTCGTTGACTTTAGGCTCAATTAGCTGAAGCTTAATTAGCTTTGGAAAATGGAACTTTGGGGAACTTTAATTTGGCACTCAACAGTGTCATCACAATCGTGATGATCAAAGGTCAAGGATCAAGCGGGGATCGTCATAAAAACGAGAACCAAGCAAAAAGCGACCAGAAAGCGACCAGGTTAATAAATAGAGGAGACGTACGTCACGCTGAGCTCCAATTAACTTCCGAATCGCGTCTAATCTTTCGAACGGGGGCGCGATAAGGAAATTAAAGTAGAGGCTCCCCCGGAGCCCCAAAGTGCATCAGAGAATTAATAAAGCCGGGTCAGCGACCGCGGCTGGACGTTTTATCGACGAGCGGCATGAGTGCGTTTCGTCTGGCTTAAATCGTTCGTATCTCTGTGCGCCGCTTGATCCGACAGCAACGGCATTCGCATTCGCTGCAACTCGCGATTAGTGCGCCGAGCGAGATTAAGTCATTTCACGGCGATCAAAGCGAAGACGAATGGGGCAGATTCACGGAACTCTTTCTCCGTTTACCTTCCTCCGGGAATTTATTGGACGCCGCAGCGAACCTCGCAGCTCCGCGGTGATTAGCACGTTTGCTGATTAAAGCGCCGTATTTTTATTGAAGCGCCTCTTTCGGCTGTCAACTTTCAGATTCACCGTCATGAGTTATCGCTGCGCTGCAGCGCGATGGAGATAATTTTGCGGGCGCGATAACACAATTTTATGATGATTGCGCGCAGGTTAACAGTCCGATGATTCTTTTAGGATTCTATGGAATTCTAATTGTTAAATCGTGTCAAGAATGACACCATAAATCGTGATTGATCGATGCGCGAGATCGCGATCTTGTCCTTGAATGGAAATTAAGCTTACGAATGTGTATATCGATTGAATTGGCATAATGCTTATAATACAGATCTTCGGTGCGCCTTGCGCGATGCTTTGATAATGTACGCTCTGTGATGATTACTTAAATTCAAGTAAAAGTGTCATTTATCTCGATATCATCGTGTGCCTTGACGCGTCTTTAAATAAAAGCATGCATTTTTGCGTTTTGCGTATAAAGACGTGTAAAGATATCTCTCCTTCTCCTTTCCATTATCATTCCACTACTGTCATTATCAACGCTACTCATACTCTGTATCTGAGTTTATCAGCCAGCTGCTGTGTACCCGTTCCCAATTAATAATTTCGATAGAGTCAGAAAAGGACAGTGTCTATCATTATATTGTGTATATTCATCCTAGAGGGAATGCTAAGCATCACTCCTTTCAGTTGGGATTTTATAGTTATTTTACGAGTGGTGAAAAGCTAATCCACAGCTTAAACCCCCAATCTGAAGGACCAGTATGCTTCTTTTAATCTAATTCTTCATCTGTGTGACCTGTTTGGCAAGGGGGACCCTATCAGTAGCTACCGCTGGTATAGCCCTCATGATCTTGAGAACTCACAAGCCCTTCCAGCCGGTAGATACCTTCAGCAAGGTGGAAACACTTGGGAGGAGTACTACTCTCAGTCGCTGAGGAGAATTAAAACCTTTGATATCTTGATGCGCGTGATGGTCGCAAAGGTAGCTGCATCCATTTGAATGCAGAAACATTTTACAGACGTGTTCCCTCAATCTCAAAATATCAAGCCGTCTATGTCCTGTCCATGTAAATTCCTTTCGGGAAAAGATACTGACGTTATACTGCATAAAAGAAGATTTTCGCTGCAAAAGCAGATCGACTATTTCAGAAAACTCGACTCGTAGCAGCGACCATTTGATTATCAACGTCGATGATGTATACCGTAATCGAAAAAGGTATATTTAGAGCGTCATGTATGATATTTACGGTTTTCGAATACTCGAGATACGTAAAGCTGATGCGTCGAAACGAAATTGATTGATTATTATACGTATCTTAGCCGTTGTTTTCGTGCCAGTCGCTTCAATTGAGTCGAATTGGACTGGTAATTTTACCAATAAAATCATTCGGTATCGCGAATCAGAATAGGAAGAAAAAGAAGGCCGAACGCTCTCGTTACGCCCTCATCCCACATTTCAGATTCTCCGAGATGTTCGTTTGACGCAATGCGGATATCCTTGCAAGTATCCTTGCAAGTATTCCCGTTATCGTGAAATTTTTGATTCCAATTCAAAATGTACACCATGTAGGTCTTTGATTTGTCACGCCGTAGGCGCATCGGTGACCGTATTTCTATGTATGCACAGACTATCGTGTCATGCGACGTGAATTAACTGAATACGCTAATCTTGCACGCGACAACGTCGCCACTGACCTTCAATCTGTCGGGGGACCCTCTTTTTCCCACGGCCGACTACTTCCGTTTAGCAGCGCTGGGTATATGAGCACCCTCATACACTCCTCGATACAAAGAACGCTGATCAAACTATCTTTCACGCGATGAAAATCGTCGTTCGAGGCTCTCTTCGATCCGAGATACCGCTCGAGTGCAGCTCGATAACAATTGCGAGATAACGGTGATAGTTGCACTCGCTCACAATGTTCTCCTTTTATTCGAAAAGAGAAAGTACTCCTCTGTGGGTGCTTCATTGAAAATCGTTAAAATTTATTAAAATTCATCGAAACCAGAACTGTGTGTTGCTCTCTCAAGTTCTTCGCTCCGAGGTGTCCGCGCGTTTCCTACAAGTCTCCCGCTTCTCTTCGCGAATTCTCTTCGCGCCAGTTTGCGAATTCCTCAGCGGGCCCACAGGGAAATGCATTTCGAGTGACCCGGTGATTCGGAATGCGGATAAAGCGTCGCGACGACGCAAACAGCCTAGTCCGCGAGCCTCGTCAGGAGTAATGTTGTGGGTGTGCCGAGTCAATTGGCGGAATTGGACGGGTTAAATGCAACGATGTGATAATCCAATAAAGCTATCGGTAGTTGTAAATGCTATGGAACGGGAATATAAGCTTCCGCGAAGAAGTGCCTTTCGCCAGCGAGCCATTATCGAGCAGAGATGCTTCAGCTTCTTCTTGCTTGCCGAAGTGGGCAGATCAAGTGGCGCGCCGTTTCTTCCGTTTGCTCTGTTTGGAATTTTTTACGCGTTAAACGTATTACAATAACTACATTACTGTGTATAATTCTATATAAATAAATCTCTGTATAAACAAATAAATAGACGAGTGGAAATGTAATTGAAGAGTTGTCAAAATCGTACCACTTGAGATATCTTATCCCACATTTTCTGTTATGCCGCCGAATTCGTAAATTCGTAAATTTAAACCAGAAAATGCAGCCAGATATTTAAGACATCTGCTTCGTCATACACGTTTAATCACGCGTCGAATGCGGATAAATATATCAGTTGTATCAATTACGCTCGATTTTGTAAAATGCTGCAGAACAAGATATTTATTCGTGACTTTGTTATTATTTATATTTCTCACCGCAATTTATTTTATATATTTGCTCCTAAATTCCTCTCCAAATTTACTGATAAAGAAGACATTGGCGAGGTATGATTCAGACGGTTTCATTCAACAATTTTTCCCCATGCCTATGTACAACATCATTTTTATTTCTTCCAAGACTGTCACATTTCAGTGAAATGCTTCAATGAAATCAACTTCCGTAAGGAGAATTTCAGCCATTACTGAAAAAGTGTCTGAAAGAATTTGTCCGAGGTATGCGAAGAACATCAAAGTGGCAATTCGGCTTATCGAGCTTGTTTTCGCGTTTGTATAGGAATCCGAATTCCTCGATCTTTGAATGATCGGTTCGAGATTCGCGAGCCACTTCCGGTTTATCCGTTTTAGCTGCGCTAATGGAGACAGTGCAGACGCGTGGTTTAGTCAGTAGAATTTCGATGGTTCTAAGAAGCTCTGGCCAGGGAGTTATTTCGATCCAGCGGCGTACACCGCACTGGGTCAGCGTAGACAATTTCCTGAACGCACGGAGCGCGTCGTTATGACCGGCATCCTGGATTTAGCGTGGTAGCTTTTGCCTGATCCAAAGTTCTCAAACTCAGGTTGAGTCTCTACTCTTCAAGACGCAAATAACCGTGTCATTAATATATAAGTATACGTACACATGGTGCTTGGACACATTCTATAAATAGACACATACGAGGAACCATTCCATATCGATCGCACGTTGAATGTGCACGAAAAAAGAAATATCGATGGACTTATTTGTCCCAGAGCCATATTTGGCGAGTCGTTGCACTCGCTCTAGTCCTCGCCAAACTGGGAAATCATATACGAATACGGAGAGTAGCCCGTCACGTGAATCGTTCCTTTAATTGTCGCTGCTCGTTCGACGAGAATTATTCGCGGGAGAAGCCATCCCCAAGCGGGAGCTTTGTAATCCCGCAGTCACGAAGCCGGCTTCAGTTTTTCAACTTTAGAGAGAATCCGTAGAAACTATGAAGTTTGTCACACGCGAAATGTGTATGAAATCCGGCACAATCCGGTGTTGTACAATTGCCATAAAATCGATCTAAATTAATCCAACAATCTGGAGATGAAAACAGGCATTGGGAATAGTTTAACTTTAATAGCTTGGAGAAAGATTAAACCAAGCTTTCACACACCATATAAAGTTCAAAGCGATGGATCATTTCAGAGCACTTGAGAGTCAGTAAAGTCGAGCAGGATGAGCCGTTGCGTAAATTTTCAATTTAAAACCCCACCAAAAAAAATTCCCTTCTGCTCGATCAATTACCATCCTCAACAAGTTAATTTCCATCTTGCGCGGCATTAGAAAAATTCCATTAACCACGTTTCGATATAATTATAGATTAATTATAGTGACTCCTCTGCGTTGATAAGAAAATCGATAAGGTAAATAATTACGTGCTGTGGTGCTTTAGATAACGTACGCTCCGCAGCATTAGCAGCAGTGCAGAGATGCGTTTTTCATAAAATCCTTCCACGTTTCAAACTATCGGCCATGTGATACCAAAAAATTCTCGAATCGCGAAACAACTATAACGACTCGCACGCACACACGTACGTCTCGTCAGTGAGTTAGGTCAGTTGCCAGAATTAGAACGTGCCAGTGGATGATGGATGATCGCGTTTATGTTGCTTCATCGCCTATAGACGGGTTTGTATAGAATTCTCGACGATTTCTTCTTAGTGAGAATTTTTATCGGTCGACCCTCTTCGCTTTTAGATGCCTCGGCTACCAGATCTCAATCTTGAGTGGACTTTTGTTCTCGTCAACCTTGATCCCGGGCATCGAAAACGCCACATATCGATTCCACTTTCGTGTCACTTATGCACAAATTAATCTCTTGCTTCTGATTTTAACCACTAACGACTCTGTCGACTCGAAGCCGCCAAATTTCTGCTCGATAAAGTGGCCTTCGTTTCCACCTTGAAAACGAAATCAAGATCATTTTCATTGAACTTTCTTGCGTTTTTATAAATAAATTCTAATCTTTCTACAGAAAAGTAAAGGAATGAAAGTTGGCGCGCAAATTCTCGCAAATCGGGATTCTCAACGCTCCTCCATCCATAGCTTTCATTTTTCCGCTAGCAAGTCGCGCGGATTCTTGGTTGTCATTTTCTTCGTCGTCTCGCGAAAACGCGAAACGCCTTCGGATTCCCCGTCAAGTTGCTTTCGTACTGACACTCATTGCGCGGTATTTCCATCAGGCGCCTCCTCCGCGTGCACGCTGAGAGGCGAGCGCGCGTTTTTTTCTGCGATCCTAAAGCCAATGCCCGACAGAAATATCGCGCGATAAAGCGCGTAAGCCTCGTCATAACTCTTTGCATTCCCGGTGTTCATCGAAAACAGGGATGGAAATGAAAATGAAAAATGCAACGGGAAACGAGGATGGACCGGCGGACTGGCGAGTTTACGCAATCGGGAGAAGGGAGAGGATGAATTACGAGAACGAGATCGTTCTACGTTCCACGCAGTGTTTTGCCAACCAAATCTTCGAGAACGTATTTTCTCGGGGAAAGAATCCGTTCAGCCTAAATCCGTGTATCGTTTAATCTACCATTGATCTTGCCGCTCTGACCTATTTCCACTTTTAAAATCCGATAATTTTCTACATGCTGCTCTTTAGCATGCCCAAATCGTAACTCAACTGTTGGGAACTTTCGTCGTGAGACGACGAAAAATTGCGAGTACTCGATCGAGGATATTGAAATACATATTCAAACAAACAAGAGCGCTTGGGCTTCCAACTTGAAGCTCATGATATTTCGTTAAGGATCGTGAAACTTCTTCCTCGGCTCAAGCAAAGTAGCTTTTGCGAAATCTAATCAAGCGTGTACAAAGCTTCATATGAACGCTGAAAAAGATAGCGAGGAATGGGATCGGAACATTCGCGGGAGCCACACAATGAATGACACAGTCATCGCGTTAAATTTCCAGCAGTTAACGAAACCCTCGGTCCTTCCTGCCGGGCCTTTGCCGGCATTGTCGCGAGTTCAGTGGCCCGTGAAGCCACCGATCGAGGCTATCAGATCGGATTTCATTGTCACATCGTTCCTCAAAACCCGTGCCCAACCCTGCGGCAATCAGGTGCGGCACATTCATCGCATGAACAAAGTTGCCCGGATATTAGCGCAGGAAGGAAACATAAATCCAAACTACCCACACCTGCCGCGAAACCTCATTACGCGATCATTCCCGCTCGCGACGAAGACAATTGAAATACAAATCAACGTGACAAGAGGGAAAGAATCGAGTTGAGGAGTCGACGAGAGTCCAAGAAAAATCGCTCGGAAAATTACCATCGGAAACACAGAGTCGTTACAGGCGCGCGTTCACACGTGGCTCTCGAACGAGCAAGTGCATCGACGGGGGAATGAAAGACGGAACGAAAGAAGCAACTTGCATCAACGAGAGAATGGAAAATGTCGGCAACAAAAACAATATTTACGGCTAATTTGTGATTTACGCATAAATCAGCCGCGGAACAACGGCCGCCATTGTTCCGCGCTTTCCGTCTTCTCCGTTGGAGAACGAGAAGAGCCGCCTGCGTGTCCCACATTACGTCCGATGATAACCATGACATTTTTTTCACTTATATCGCTCGCGCGTGTCGAGCGTCACTTGTAAGTCTTCTCTGAGACCGCTCGCACGTGACATTTGTCGGCATTTTTTTTTTCAGGGACGTGGGAATTTAATTGGATTACCGGATCATCGGCCCACTGGCGGATTAAATGTTTGCGAACAAACGTTTAACTCTCGCGGTTTCTCTCTCTCTCTCTCTCTCTCTCTCTCTCTCTCTCTCTCTCTCTCTGTCTCCTCCTCCCACTGCGAACGGAAAGCATTCGGTGAAAATGGCATTGGCATGAACCTCTCCTTCGAGAGAGAGTATTCTCGGATACCTGCAATCAATATTCAGCCGATCATAAGATCCCACTCAGGATATTGAGTCTTCCAATTTAGAGACAACAATCGCAAATTTCCCTGCATTCCGTAATTAATGTACTCTCGATAAATCAATGTCCGACTTCATGCATTCCGTGTGCATCCCATTTGAGCGCTAACGCGTAGAACTATCATTGCTGAGCTAACTGTGTATCTAAACGAGATTGCGATTGTTGTTTCCAGCACACCCGCGATCGGAACACACCGGGTCCCACGTTTGAGTACCGTGAATATTCCATGAATATTTAATTACTCCATTTTAGCGGCCAGCCAAGCGTTTGCAATCGTCGTATTTGGCAGCCCAAACTCGAGCGGACAGGACTGCACCCCCTGATCGTCTGCACCTTCCACATTCCCCACGCGACGTGCTGACCCTTAGATACCACGGAAAACGCTCGTAGATGTGGGATGATGGGCCAGTCGGTGCTTTCTCTCTTTCTCTCTCTCTCTCTCTCTCTCTCTCTCTCTCTCTCTCTCTCTCTCTCTCTCTCGCCCACCCGCGCACGGTACGGGAAATCGATATCGCGCCTGCGCAACGCACCCCCAAGGCCGTCTATAGGTTAAAATCGAGGGAGAACCGTAGTCACCCTCTTTTATGCAATATCACGGCTCTCTCATCGGAGATTTGAGCCGACTCCGAAGCGTTCTCCAGCTTTTTTTACGGTGTTTAACACACCATCAACCATCAACGATCTCAAGATGGCTCAAGATAGGTAATAAATTTAACGAAAACTTTACCAGTTCTGGTTGTACATGTATATAGATGGCGGCGTCCTTGTGTCATCAATAATGAACCACCCCATGTTCCTATGGGAATCCCACCCCTCTCTATACTCACCACCCGCCATCGTCGACGTAAGAAAGCGTCTGATTTGTGACGCTGACGTTTCATTGTTGCTTACTGTCAATACTGCTCGTATCAAGTTATAATATCTCCAAGTCGTAATATCTCTCAAGTTTTTCACGCACATCACCATCAAGATGCTTGATTAACTTGTCTTCATCTCTCTCCCTCTCTCTCTCTCTCTCTCTCTCTCTTTTTTGTGTAAGAACAAATGCTGTTTATTATGATACTCTAACTAGTTGCTATTTGTTAATAATCGTTCATTAATATGAAATCGGAAAACGCAAGCTTTGCAACCTGCAATTTCCTGCAAACGTCGTTTGTAACGATAAGCTAGCAGGCACATCAACATCATTCTATGGCAATTTGAAGCATCGAGCTGTCTAAAAGTAGATGAAGAGACACGCCTGCCACGCACTTGCAAGTCTATAAGTCGTTTCCAGTCGATATCTAGCCAGTCTTTGTATAATAAAAGTGAATCTCCAAGTTTTCCGTGAAAGATAATCAGCTGTTTTCAGTCGACATATCCACAAATCCACATATCCACAATCATCTCAATCATCCGATGCACTCGGAATTCGATGTATTCGTGCCTTTGTCTATAGATTGCCTTTGGAAGACAAAACAGATCTTCAAGTTGACGGGATCATCGAAGTTGTCAGGATACATTAGCATAATCCACTCTAGATCCTAACTCTTACAGAATATCTCAAGCGTCAGTCTTAACGGAAGCTGCTTACGGATCTTTTTGATAAGATTCCCTCTGTCCGCTAAAAAAGTAAAAGAACTGCAAAGAATGAAGGAATATTGGACGTCTTTCTTTTCAATATATTCACATCGCTGCTATTCTTCGAAATTGATAATCACGCTGTCTTTCCTTAAAGCCCCTAAGGTCGGGTAAAATTGGTTGCTCGCTTCTCATTGACATTGCTATTACAGGTGCAATCCCTTACTAAACGCTTGAATATTATCCCACAGGACCTGGGAAAGCGCGCCCGCCGGGAAAAGTCTGCTTTTCCACCATGATTCCTCAGGACGTTGTCCAGACGACGTCCTGGAAGCTCGACTGCAACCCGGTCGACCCATATACCGGGTGACCCGAATCACCGGCGACCACGCTGGGCAACAGCGAAACGTCCCACGCCTTCGTGGTGCAGGTAAGCGTGTTTGGGAATTTTCCTTTGCGAAAATTACGTGGTAACGAGCGTGATCGTTTCAATGATAGGCAATGCGATTGCTCGAAGGAAATTTCCCGGAATTCAGAAGCGGATGAAACGATTTTATCAGGATCAGCTAATAATCTGGTTCTAGTATGACGATACGTTCTTCTGTTCTTTTCCTCAATCACGTCATTCGGCATCATTCTGCCGTTGGGACAGAGGAAAGGTTCGATCGCATTTAAGCGCGCGGGACGAAACGTTGCGCAACGGCGCAACGGCGCAATTTCCAGGCACGACTTTCGCCCAAGTTATAACGATCCCTGGGTTTTCGCTGCGAGCTTTACGTCGCAATTTCCGTGCAAGTTGAACACGGCATGCAACAGTGGCGAATTATTTTACGGCCACAACGATCGTGCAGGATTATCACGTGAAATCGTGGAAGCAAAATCGTAAATCGGCTCGGGTAAATATTGATTGTAGCCGGCGAGCGCGGGAATATTTGCGCAACGGGAGTCATTTGGATGCTATTATACGGAATCGCTAAGATTAGCGCGACGTCACAACATTTTTACGTAAAGCTATGACGACGCCTTGCCGCCTCTCTTGCCAGCTTTGCCTGCAATTTGCGCGCAGCAATTTTCTCATCCGTTTGCATTATTTTCATGTATATCACAAATTGTCCACGTGTGTTGAAACGTGTATTTCCTGCCGCAGTTTCGGCGCTTCCCGAGCCGCACTGTTCATGTCATCTGTTTATTCCAGCTTGTTACAGCTATGCGCGTTCACAAGTGTGCAAATCGATAAGGACCAGGCGTGTTTTCGTAAAGTTGGCTTTATGGTACTTTACTGAAACACCGATAGCCGAAACTATCTAGCTCTCTCACCATCTTCCCGATCTGCGCTCCCGTTTAATTATTTAATTAACGAATGGGGACGCGGGAAACTCGTCAGAGAGTATCCATCGAAACGAGATGAGTCAGAAAGACATTCGGCGCTCTCGGGAAATGTCAGCGGTACAAATAGCGGAAATGTCAGTCGGGCGCTCCGTGCATTTTTCTTCCGAAGATCTCTCGCCATAAGGTAATGCCGAGACGGTCGACCGGTCGACCGGTTAACATTTCAGCCGCGGGACTTAACCTTCGACACGCTCAGCCGTTCGCCTCAATTCCACGAGTAACGATCACGTGCAATCGGCGAGGCTTAATTAATTTTTAATTAAAGCCTCACTCGCCTCACAGAGGCAATCTTCGATTAATACAGCTTCCTCGAGCGGGCTTATATTCCGGAACAGCCGATACTGTTTACTTGAGAACGGACACTATTCGATGATTCGCGATTCAATTTCAATTATTTCGATAACAATTCTCGCGTGCACGTCGCAATTAAATTAGCCGGATGTCGACAGCAGCGCGATAAACAAAGCGAGAGGCGAAAGGCGAGAGCAGGAGAGAGAGAGAGAGAGAGAGGTCAGACAACGATTGCCAGACGACGTGGCGTCGGAGGTACAATAACAGCTTTCCAGATACAAGCATCACGAGGGATCGTTTGCATCCCTTCCTTCCGAGAGAAAAAGAGAGAGAGAGAGAGAGAGAGAGAGAGAGAGAGAGAGAGAGAGAGAGAGAGAGAGAGAGAGAGAGAGAGTAGCTGAGAAAACAGCCGATGAAAAGAATACCGTCTCGCTAACGTTTTTAGTGAAATAACCCGCGATCAATTCAAAGAGGGATTTTTAGCGATGAAGAGGACACGCGAGTGCAAATTTCTTGCAAACGTGACTGTTGCGAGATACATGGATGCGTTATCAGGCAGACAAGCAAAGCAAAACAGTAATCGATACATGTGACAAGTCTCCCGATCAATATTTGCGAAATCCAGCTGCGCCGAAGGGCAGCCCGAGTCGTTCTGTCAATGAAATCCTTAATTAGTCCCGTGAAAAGTTACGTGAAAATAATTAATTATCGAGCACGTGCGGACTTGTAAATATCTTATTCTCCGCCGCCGAGGGCGGAGACGAAAGGGAACCCAAACTGTCTCGCCTCGCTGCTTCCACGAATGTATTCCAGATCGTCCCGGGAGGAGGGCTGCGCCAGGGGTTGCTAAACGAGGGGAGAATCCGTCGGGAACGTGAAGAACGCGTGGAAATTGGACGCGCGTGTCTCCGCCCTGTTGATGTCGATTCGCGATCGCAAACGTTGAATCGCCGATGGTCGCTCTACGAATAACGTCTGTCACCATCTGCTCGCAAGATGGGCGAGGGGCGGCAGGCATGATTCACGCTTCTACGATTCGTAGACACTCGCTCGTGTCCACATGGATTCGAATTAAGGCGGCAAGGCGCTACAAGCGGCTCGGAGCAGAGCCGGGAGTGGAGGGGGGACCGCGTGGGGGGGTCGCTGGGTGATTTCTGCTATCGATTTAATCGCTTGCGGATGCATCTTCCGCATCGTGATTCGTTACTTGCCGGCGCGCCGATAATTCTAGAGCCACGTAAGCGCGAGCGAGAATTCCGTTAGAGCCGGCGAGATAACGGGCGATCACCTCTCTCTCGAGGATTATAAATTAGACGCGCAGAAATTACAAATTTCAAGCGCGCTCCAAACTGCCGCGTGTTATTGTTCGCGACGCGCGTTCCGCGGAAATAATCGGAATGATGGGATCGTCGAGCGGCGATATCGCAGAAGCGATTGCCGATAGTGCAATAAGTGGCAGCAAAAAGGCATTAATTCGTCGCGAGCGCTATTGTGATCCGTGCGCTCTCGTACAAAAGAACCTCCGCGAGGATTGAGTCCCGTTTACAACGATGCAAGAGCCAACCGAGGGCGTCAGGGCCGCAACCAAGGGTATCTCGATGTCCCCGACGGGGGATAATTGCCGCTCTAGCTGATCCTTTTCCCTTTCTTCCCGCGACAGCACCGTATTCATAAAGAGCCACGTGCCATCGCAAGCTTGCCGCATACGCGCGCGCGCGCCTGAGTCATTCGACTTTGTGCGGTCTGAGGTTATATTTTATAATTTTAGCGCATAGACGAGCAGCCGTATTGGTTCCTCGCTATGTTTCCTGACGAGTGTTAGGCGTACAAATTAATTTCTTGCTTCCCTCTCAAAGTTCACAGGATTCATTTACGAGAGCCTTAATCGGCAAAATAGCCTCCCCCCTCCCCCGTCATTTTCCACGGCGCCCCGAGCCCCGAGTCGGCCTGGCAGGAACTCGGCGGCTCCGGCCCGATGACGTCATCGGTGCTCGGAATGGAAAGCAAGAGATTAATTTGTACTCGGGGTCTCGGGGGGGGTCTCGCCCGCGAATCCGAACTCGGGGATCTAATTGCCGGGGATCTCGGTCCGGCCGAAGATGCTTGCCGAAGAAACCGGAAAAGCCGCGACGAGTTGTGGCCCGTCGCCAAATTCCTTTTCGACTCAATGCGCYCCCSCMYCCCCCYCCCCCCYCCCSCCSCMATATATATTCCAAGCAGCGAGCGCTTTGTTCCGCGTTCCCCTATTCGCAAACGCGGTAGTGGTCGGTCGCGTGATGAGCATGCGACATGTGCGACTCGTTACATGCTTGATTGCCTTATCTTTCGCGGCATTTCGTGGCGCAGGCGTGCCGATCAAAGGCGAAAAAAACAGCGACAGCATAAGTTCAGCGAGAGCAACTAATTTGCACGGTTATCTCAATATCCGCAAACAGAAGTAATTCTTCGGGTTTTATTGTTCGTCGTAACCCCATTCTCCCGATGACTTACGATGACTCACGCAATCTGCTTTACTGGAAATAAGTTTTGCATCAGGATTACGCGCGATGATAGTACTGCTAATTTAAGAGAACGAATTGGACGAACTAATCTCGCTCGATAATGAGGATAACGAACTGCTCCTCTCCTCTGAGCGGACAGTGTAACTTGTAATTGGAAAAAGTCGGAAACTGCGCTTAACGCGACGCTTAACGTGTCGCTGTGAATTGATGAATTGATGAACTGACATTTAAATAAGAGAGCCGCCGAGCAATCGCAATCAATCCAGATAATCTATTTGTATCGATCGGAACGCCTTTTAATTTTCCCCGTAACCTATCATTATCAGTTACGTGCATGTCATCGCTTATCATTCACCGCTGTTCTGTTTTGTATAATGTTTTGTACAACACAATATTAGAATTTTCAAACTCGGAGCTCTTCCCGAGGGATATTTCTCAATCACAGTTGCAGTTTTACTTTAAACAAAAAAAATTGATCGAAAAAACGCGATAGCGCGACAAGAGATTGACGGAAGAGATGATTTCTCCTCGCGAATTATCAGCGCGAATGCGCGATATCGAAAAGTCACATTTTATGCAATAGCTCGTCGCCGACGTAACACTCGGCCAGGAGGTTAATCGGCGAGAAAATAATCGAGAACGGAAAAAAGGGGGAATTAAGAATTGATATAAAATTCTTATCTCTGTAGAAATTTATTCGAATAAATCATTCGAATAAATCTGCAATTAACATGCGTGTATGTGCGTGTGCGCGCGCGCGCGTGTGTGCCAAGTCATTTATGCATCACGTTGCCAGATGCAATGATTGTAAATGACGAAGAAAATTATTCCGTCGTGTGCCGCGACGGTTCTTTTTATTGCGGTCACTATCGTAAATATTCTTTTATTTTGCTATCGCGTATAGACCGATTATGCGTATTCATTTCTCGGTTTGATTTCTGAACTCGGCTTACGTAACGTTGCGTGCGGGATTTTGTTCGGGGGGCAGACCATAGTATCGCGTTACGTTGAGTCTGCTGCGAGTCGCAGCTGCACTCTATGCGCAATTTATCATTTAATTAACTCCACGGAAACTCCGCCAGCCATTTCGAAAATACGAAAATACGCCGCGAAAATCTGCCGTTTCTGTCCCGAAATTCAATGCGCAAGCGAATTGAAAGCATGAACAATCTCGCCGAAAGAAAGAAAGAAAGAAAGAGAGAAGAAAAAAAAGAAGAAAAGAAAGAAAGAGCACCCGTTTTTCAAGAACGAACTTTCGCCTCCTTCGTACTTTGTCGGCGAATCCTTGTGCCCTTAATCGGTTGCTTCCGATTGTCGAGCCGTTCGGAAGGAGATCAGCCACACAAGTCGCTGGATAAAAAAAGTTACGGGCACACATCAGACGTAATTTATCAAGAGTTGTCGCGCGACGATGTAAAATGCCAGTAAAAACGCCAACCGTTCGCCGGTTACCGTTACGTCACTCTAACATCGTGATTTCACCTAATGGTATTGTTCCGGAGACATTGTGAAAGTAGTTTTTTACGTCATTAATGGTCTTTAATGGGACGACGAGATCGCGTAGAGGCAAAAATTTTAATCCGATAGAAAGTAGCGTGGCCACGCACAAGGAAATCCATACGTGAAATCCATAACGTAACAAACTAAAAAGCTGAAACTATAATACTGCGTTACTTTACGTCGTAACGCTATACGTCGATTCCTCTTGCGACGCCGCGCGTTTTGATGATCCGGTAAAATTCGCGTTCGCGAATGATGATGCTTCGCGAATTATGGGATGATCGATGAGCGAAGAGTGGGATCTTGGGATTTTTTAATAATTCCGGAGGCCAAATTTTGCCAAGTCAAGTCGCACAATAAGTGCCATTTCTGACTTGATGTTTGTGCAGCATGCGGCATGCATGATCGTTTCGCATGCGCAACGTGACCTTATGACTTCGCGTTCCAACATCATAAGAAGAGTGACCACCTGTGCGTCCCCTCGCATTCCGAACATGGTGAATAAAGCGAGTTATTACGAGCGACATTGTTACGTTTGAGAGATTTTTCCCGCGACAAGTAATGCAGCGAGAAGGGAAGGAAGAAATTCTTATAGAACAGAATTCCATGACATCTAACCGGATTACCGGATTCGCGTTTACTCGTATAATTTATTCCCATAATATTTCTTATACATAGCGAAAGTTTCCCACCGTTGTGTTCCTCCTCTTTATTCAGGGATTTGTTATCGGCAATATTTGCAGTTTCTGGATATATTTTTCACGCTTGATTTCAGCGCAATGTCAAATTAGCTCGTTTGCGAGCTTAACAAAGATTGAAAGAAAAGGACGAAAGAATGGACAGGGAGGAATAACCAGTCCAGGATTTCAGGCCAGGCTGTTCTGCGAAATATTCAAAAATCAGGCGACCGCGGGGCAATATTAAACTCGACTGGACTTTTCCACAGAAAGAGGATCCTGCGTTAAAATCCGACGAGGTGAGATCTATATTCCGATTTCTCGTCCGTGCTCCAAAATATCTTGGATGCGTTTGTTACAGTAATACAATGATTACAATAATTACAATAATGTCAACAACACGTTGACCGCAAACTATCATCATGCCTCTCTTATCACAAGATATTAATTTCGGCGAACTTCTTGCGAGCTTCGAGGTCTCAAATTCCTTACGGATCATGATCGACAATCCTAAACATATTTTTACGGGGGGGGAAAAAAAAAAAAAAAGAAGAAGAACAGAATAATTACATTTCGGGAAAGAATGAAAACAGCGGAAAACAGATCAAAACTCGCGATCAAAACAAGTCCGAGTCCGGGCAAAAGTAGAGCAGGGCATCGACTCGATGCGTCTAGGGAGACCGACGTCATCCTGGATTTCGAGGATTCGCGATAAACGGGCATGCAGGGGTGCCAACTGGCATTAAATTAAATTCGGCAATTGTCCGGAAATGCAGACGTCTCCTATCTGCGATTTGTCTTCCTTTAACTGCGTGCAGTCGGTCCCCTTTTTGACGTTAAGCGAAATGCATCCGTGCATCGAAAGTACCTGCCAACTTCTTCAGGATCCTCATCTTGGCAGAATCTCTCGCGTGCCTATATATAAATTTCGGTTCGCGGTCGATTGTACCTTCCGATAACACGTCCGTGTATCTTCAGCTCGCTTCTGCGATATTATTGATGCCGACTAGGCAAACCCCAAGGTATCCTCTTGGATTGGTTCGATCCAGAGTCTGACCTACATCACTTAAATTGCATTCGCTATTCGAAGCTCTCGCTGCAAAGCGCGGCATACTCGTTTTCATTCCAGCACTACCGGTTGTGTCCGGAAAGCGAGAAGCTCGATCCAGAGACAGAGAGAGAAAGAAAAAGAGAGAGAGAGAGAGAGAGAGAGAGAGAGAGAGAGAGAGAGAGAGAGAGAGAGAGAGAGAGAGATAAAAAGGAAAGTGAAAACTGGTACTGGCATACCTGCAGCCGAAACGATAACGACGTCGGCGCCGAGGAACAGCTGATCGACTCGCTCGGTGGGTGTCGGCCTCGTCTAACCTCTCCTCCGACACCCTGCTGCAGCTGCACTTTCTCACGCACTCCTGATGCACTCGCGAAAATCGACCGACAGAGTGTCTCCGATGGCGAGCGATTTCAATAATGCGCGCGATTTGGAATCTCGATTGCTCGATGCTCGATCGTTCGCATTTGCGAGCGATCTCGAGCCAGGGGATCGCGATCTAGTGTCTTTGATCCCTTGCGTTGACAGGGCGAAGCGCAGCTTCGCGCGACTTATTCCGATGACGATGACGGGAATGATCACGCGATTCGTGGCGATTCGTCATCCGCAGTTGCTTCGATATCCGCGCGAGGTTACACATACACAATCCTTGATGCTCGATTCATGATCCTTAAAGTCTCCTTAACGACGAGTCTCCAGCTCGCGGCTGACTTCAGGCAGGACTTTAGCAAAGTGACAAAGCGCGAATGCTGGTGAGATTGCGTCGTCACGGATCCGCTTTAACAATGCGGACGTGCACGCGACATGACGACATAACGCGTGTAATGCTCGTTATGAAACGTCGCTTTTATTAAGGACGCGACTACCTGTCAGTGACGTCGCGACGTAACACTGCACCCGGCAGGTCCATTTTAACAATGACACAGACTCGCGCGACACTCGCGTCCTATCGCGGCTCTGGGGATGTCCCGCGCGCGCGTCCTCGCTCGCTTGATTCGAGATCGCGGGCGCTCCTCACGCGACGAACTTCACTCGGCAGGTGTCGAGCGATTCTAGGGGACAACTGAGCGCAAAGTCCCCGGCGCGGGACATCGTCGCCGTCCAGCACGTCATACTCCCCCGCTTTATTCTAGCTATTCTGTGGTGGCGGTACAGGACGCGGCGTCGCTGCGACTCCAATGCACTCGCGAGCGAGGCCCGCAACCACGTCGATTAGGCGCACGGCGGAGTGAGCTAGCCCGCTCTATTTACCGTTCGCGCGACGCACGATGAGCTAGAAGGCGGGGGCGGCCCTGCTCGGCGAGCCGGGCCGAGTAAGCACGAAGGCAGGCGTACAGGCGCGCCGTCGGTATGCACCCTCTCTCGCGCATTCAACGTGCTCGCACGCGAACGGAAAAGAGAACACTGAAGGTAACCGAAGGTGGACTCGGCGTGATATGGAGTAATATGCAGCGCGCGCGCATGCGCGCGCGCTGCTCCGCGCTGCGCTCTTCTCGACGGCTCCGAAAGCACTCGTGGTCGCTGATCGCACCAATTTTTTTCACATGCGTGTATGCGTAGCCTCTCAGAGGATAGAAGAGGGAATTTATTTATAGTATCCTATTTTGCGTGCTCAAGGTTTTTATGTAAACATAAACAAAATATAAAACATAAACAAACAAACGTAAACAAAACAAGTACAAATGCATGGCGTGACGGAAGCATTCACTTTTCCGGGAACGATTTGATTTCACGCTTACCTTTTTTTTCTGGAGATACAATGGGTGTCCTTTCAATGTGTCTTTTCTTTCGCGGTAGCCTTGCTTTGCACAATGCACAATAGAGTCCTCAAGATTCATAATCATGTATGATCATAGGATTTCGGCGGAGAAAGAGAAAAGAATTTTTGCCATCTCTTTCGTAATGCGTTTCGAATCGTCAATGCTCGTGGCAAATAATTGGATTATTCTGACAATTACCACAATTGTAACATGTATCTTCTTACCTTGGCTCTGAGTTTTACGAAAGATCTACTCGATGACGTTAATGTTCGTTTGTGACATGTTTATGCGCATATTGTACATAAAGACTTTTCCGAGGTCACTCGATGCGCGCGCGAAGCTTTGAATGGCTTCTGCAGCTTATCATTTTATGTTTTCATAAACTCATGTACTTTTCCGAGAATAAGGAATTCGTGTTAAAAATAATTTTATAGTTATTGTACAGATGATTTTCCGAAATTTGATGTTCCAATTACTTTATAGCTCCGGAAATCGTCATCTTCATTCGATTCAGAAATCTTCTCTAGAAAAAGATCATCTTCAAATTAACTGAAAAAGAGCTGTGATTAAAAATAGAGATAAGATAAAGAAGGAAACAAAAAATAGAATAAACAGGAAATTGAAGAAACCTATTAACGAAAACTGTTATTAAAGTTATTAATTATCAGTCATTTTAAATCGATATTTTTGATGAATTTCGCAGCTATCTTATAACGTTGACAATACTGCGTCGTTTATCTGTAAAGCATCTGTAAAGCTCTCGATTTCCTTAATGTCCTATTCGAAAGATGTAAACATAACTCTGTTTAGTTCTACGAAATTCTACGAAAATTCATCAAGCTCGTTCGAAATCGTCCAAAGATATTCAACAATCGCGGGTTCAATTGATATAATTCCTTATAATCGACATAACATTTCAATCTCAAGAATGCGATTCTTCTTCATTATTACTGCTTTTTGTTTTTTTTTTTTTTTTTTTTTTTTTTTTTAAGAAAAGATCAAATGAGAAATAGCAATTGAGATATTACATTAAAATATAAAGATAAAACATGGAAACATAAAAGAAGATTAAGAGTAGGCTTGTAAGCATAACGAAGTTAGCCGCGCATACTTTTAAATATTTCGATAATCGCAAGCAGTTCCAATCGCGCAATGGAGAATATAAAAGATTAAAGCTCGTTCCCATGTACACGAAAGTTACACGGAATAACTAACATCAACAGTAGAAAAATTAAGCAATTATTGTGTTTATGAAAATCGTATTTGTGAAAATGGAAATACTACAGGCACAAATGTGCCTAGAAATGTAGTAACATGATAACAGTAATATACTGCTGCATTAATTATTAATTTAAGTATGTAATCTGTTT
The DNA here is from genome assembly GCA_020341155.1 of Eciton burchellii. Taxonomy (NCBI): domain Eukaryota; kingdom Metazoa; phylum Arthropoda; class Insecta; order Hymenoptera; family Formicidae; genus Eciton; species Eciton burchellii. Next base: position 528,806 of record JAHMML010000066.1, on the reverse strand, counting down.
CTTCAAATATTTCAGCAGCATGAATTCGAAAGCGTGATATCAATATTCCAAAAATTTTTACATTCTTTTTTAGCTTTAATATTATTTTTAACATTTAGCTCGATATATTTAGTATCGAAAGACGCAGCAATCTTATATCTTGTGAGCTGTATTGACGCCGGTAAACGTTTCCTGGAAATCATCAATGATTGCGAAATGCGGTTACGTCAGAGAAAACAGTGCCAAGATCTTCTTCGTGATTACGAATTTTGTAAATACATAAAAGACATCTGCGACAATATCATAGTGCAGCTCACGTTCACGAGGTGCAGTAATGTCGTAATGCAACGCGGCGCCGAAATATCTTCGTGATGTTCGCGTTCGAAACGCAGTAGCGAAATTTCGCGCGCCGATATTTTGCCGCGTCCGCATACACGGATCTCAAAAGATTGAACTTTTTGAATTATCTCGAGTATCTCGAAAGTATTGTGAAAGTGAAGTCGAAAATCGGAAGATTCCACGAGCGATGAAAAGAATACCGAATAAATATAAAGAGAAAAAAGAAAAATATGCAAAAAGCGCATATGAGCATGCAATAATGTCGCGAGTAACAAATACAACGCTAAGAGAATATCGCCAATGCCATGGAAAGCCGTAATATCGATAAACCTCGCGACTGCGGTGCTGGATATTGCAAGCGATGAATAATAAAGTAAAGACTAAAGTGCGATGCACAAATTTCGCGAATGACAACTGTTGCCAATGAGCAGCATCGCTGGACCAATAGGATTGCTGGAAAAGTGAATTGAATTGCCAGTCTAGGGGTAATTGAATTAGCCTCGTCATCGATCGGTAAGTCTCATCAAAAGATCATTATTCGTCTCTTTATCGTTAATAACAATGCATTTTTGTGCGCCACTATTCGCGCAGCGATCATTAGTTACATGTCGAATTTGAAACTCGCGTGCAATTTTTGGAGAGCTCATAGAGAACACTTATATCTTCTCTTATATAATATTCTCTTATAAAGATTATTATTATTATTATTAATAATAAAATTATATTATCAATATAAGGTATTAATATAGAAGAATTATTAGGAGAATATTTTCTTGTGTAACATTCTCTTACGAGGAATATTATGTATATTCCCCCAGATGCATTTTATTAGATGAACGAACGAGTGATCGGAATCGAGTCCAAGTGCGTCGTATCATATTGATATTCATAGAAACTCGAACGACAAAAATTCGACAATTACAAATTCCAAAACTTTTTAGTACCGCTTTTCATTTGTGCATTTGTCACTCGTGACAGCAATTACTTATATGCCGCGACTAATAACCAGTTATTCAGTCCCAATAAAAGAGACCCAACACCTCTAATCAAGAAGCAATAGATATTGCATTGCATTATCTCAAAAAGTTTTCCTTTATCCTTTCTATTCGGTAAAACATGTCTTTTCTTTCCTAATCTATAAACGTGGATTCAATTAATACAGATAACATGCTGAAAAACATTTCTTTTATGTAATTTTATTCATTGCCTTATCATATACTTAAAATTATTACCATGAAGATTCAGTTGAAAAAGTTGAAGTACTTTGTGTAAAAACTCATAAATCCTTTAATGCGCGCGCGTACGTTTTTGTATCTAATTTTTTAAAAATATAATAAATTGTAAGGAATAATTGTCCAGATATGAGAGCGACTCCCTGGCAATCGGAAGACCCGAGTTTGATTCCTACACCGACCTAATAGGAAAGAAGGAACCCTCTTCGACTATAACGAACATACTCGTTCTCTTTCTTTTATATCACGTATATTGTATTGGGATATTGTTACGACCGAATATGAGCGGTATAATTCTAACATCGAAGATGAAAGAAACAGCATCTCTCAGTACTATGAAAGTAACAAGAACCTGCGATAACTATAGAAGAAACTCTTATTCCCTAGGACAATCACGTATTCATAAACTTTATTCTACCATTTTATTTAGAAGAAGGGCATGATTCGTAATAAACAGATGAACGCTATGAATTAGCGGCACTAGAAAAAAATATTATAATAAAAAAGAAGCTTAATCCGGTGAGTGCAACTGAAGAATGAATATCAATTTAGATTATTATAGATAATAGATTTAAGATCATTATTAATTACTATACATCTATCTTCTCTCTCAGCTATGGGTTGAAGAATAACGAAATAACAAAATCATTTCATATTCAATAGAATATTATATTAAAATATAAATGCTGAATCTACAACAGTTAGATGTTTGCTTTATATATCTTACACATTTCCACCGACTGTACAGATCAATCTTTCAATTATGACTAATAAAACTTATTATGGCAAATATTTACGAAAAAAATTTCCTTAAACATTGCATCTTGTACCTGAAAGTGCATTATGATTGTCTAATATGTAACATATGCCTTTCGAGTTTTTGTAAAAGCCGATTTTATAATATACAAATATATGAGTTAGCTTGTTCCTATGAGATCATAATGCACACTGTGGATTCGAATTATTATAGTTATTATAATTATCCTGCGCATTACACATAACTTTCTTTCGTTTTTGTAAATAAAGATATTTACCAATTACAATTTCTTACAAATAAAAATACAAATACAAAAACATACAAGAAGTGCAAGGAGCACACTTTCAAATATAAACTACGACTTCATATAAAGATACGCGCTTGATATTTTTAAACGAATCCGCATTTGCTCACTATTGCTCGTCCTTGTCCTTTGCGCCGTGCTTCAGGATTCGAGTGAACTCTAGATAATCGAACATGGACCCTTTGATTGGTGCCTCGCGGTACATTTCGTCTACATCATCATCTGTGAACCTGAGAATAAAAAAAAATTGCGTACGTGTAATAAGTTAATCTTGATATGTTATATACGCGCGCGCGCGCGCGCGTGCGCGTCTGTATTTAAAATTTAACAACATTATATATTATTAACTGACTGAATAATGTATTGTATGTTTGGCGAATTTTATATATTTTATTATTCATATAACCGTTTATTATTAGGATCAGGAAATATGCTAAGCTATTGTTTTTAATTATTTAACAACATGCTTTTTATATTACCATAATGTTTATTTATTGTATTAAACAAGTGTGATCATTGAACTTGTAATAATCAATATGTTAATTGTGAATGTATTTTATATAACGCATTTTATTTTATTTATATTACCGAATATAAATAGAATCAGATTATTCGTAATATAGTTAATATCTACACAAATATTATGACAGACAGTAATTCGCACAATGATCTTATGATCTCTTGACCCAATTTCAATATTGGAATAAGAATTAATATTTAAGTTAAATTACCTGTCACCCATTGTTGTAAGCAGCTCACGTAGACGTTCCTCATTTATGTAGCCGGTATTCTCTTCATCGAAACAGCCAAAGGCATTCTTGATTACATCTTCAGGATCAGTTCCTTGTAACCTCTCTCCAAACAATGTCAGGAACATTGTGAAGTTAATAGGTCCAGGTGCTTCGTTCATCATCGCTTCTAAGTATTCATCAGTGGGATTCTTACCTAAGAAAAGATGATTCAATCATGAATAATGCAATTCTTAAATTCTATCTACATTTCAGTTTATAAATAAAGAATTATTTGCACAGAGTAATCGCAAAAAGATGTATCAAAATTTAAAAAGTCTCCATTTGCTTAAAATATTTACCTAAAGAAGCAAGCATATCATGCAGATCTTCCTTATCGATGAAACCATCATGATTCTGATCGATCATGTTAAAAGCCTCCTTGAACTCTGCAATCTGTGCCTGATCAAACATCGCAAAGACATTGGAAGTAGCGCGCTGAGCACGTTTCTTCGTGGTGGCACGGCGACCGGCAGTTTTACGGGAAGACATCTTCAGAACTTCTATAAAGGAGAAGAGTATAAATTTAATTCTGATCTGAAGAATCAAACTCCACGCATTGTTTACACAATAAACAAACAATGTACACGTATGCATTTAGTTAACTAAAAACCATAGAAAGCCATATTTCCGCGTAAACATAAATTATAGAAATATATATCAATAAGACCCGCTGACTCACTTCTCAAATGTGACGAATATAAAGTAACAACGTTTATCTCATAAGGTCTTACAAGCCCTCTGATAAATTTAAGTTCACCTATTTCTCGACAAGCTCACCGATAAGAAAATTCTCAAATCAACTAAGTCTCCCAAAAGTTTAATGCATTATCCACGGTGTACGGAACAAGATATCGATTTTTGCTATTTATTAGCAAATGATCAAAGATTAATAGATATATTTGCTCGCCTTCCGAACCGAGCATGCCCCAGATCAGGTAAACCACAACTGAATGAATAATGGCGACTGTTCTCAACGAGCTTCACTGTTAAACTGCCGAGATTTCGGAATACTGGTAGTCCTTTCGGAAAAACGAGATAAGCGAACTTTGTGCTCCGTCTGACAATTTGTAACACTAGCGGTACACTATTAACCTATTAGAACACGGTAAACAAACACTGAAGACTTCGGAACAAACCCTTTTGCTCGGAGCAACCAGAAGATCAGAAGGATCAAAAAACAGGACAACTGGGTATGAACGCTAAATGATATGAGTCACTGATTATTCACCACACCCGACCGATAACTAGCGCCATCTCTAGCAGTTGAGAGAAGGAGAGAAGGAGAGAAGGAAGGGGGCGCGAAAAGTTGAAACCAGGGAAATCAGGCCATTGTCAGCCAGGATTGTGCTCTCCAGCGGGCCTACTTGCCAGAAAACGGTCATTTTCTTCAATTCGCGATGCTCCGTTAACAGAATAAATGTCAATAATCTACAAAAATATATGTAATCTATGATGAAATGCTGATGTTCACTGCCCAATTTGTATCGAAGTGTCTCTTTTATCGTAGTGCCTTTCTTAAATACAAAAAATTTTATTTGCGCTCGCAATTGAGGGATTTCATTTTTTGCGTGAAACGTTTCGAGTTTCAGCCGAATCTTCGTAATGGTATTTTTAGAAATATGACAAGACATTAAATTCTATCTACAATAAAAGGATACTTTTCGGAGAACTGTCTGATTAAACTGTCTGTATTGATTAAAAGTGCATTAACGAAAGAAAGAAATTTGGACACGTTTTGTTTAGATGCATGCAGAGGACGATAAGTTATCAACTTGCGCATTACGAATAAGAGCAAACGAAGGCGAATTGTTAATATAATCTTTTTCTTATATCTCTCCTATGCGTTCTATCTCTCTTTCTCACATGAGAGTGGATTGGATTTTAAAGACAATTTCAATTTTTAATATCTCAGAGAGTTAATTACAGTTAATCTGTAGGGACGACAAATTAATGTGAGCACAGATAATGACGCAAATATCTATAATTACTCAGATAAACTGATGAGACAAAAAACATTTATAATAGCCGATATATATGTACACGTACACGCGAATTTTTCATTTAATCGAGAAGAAATTTTTTCAAGCGCTGTGAGAGTGATTACAGCCCTGAACTGCGAGAATCGTTTCCATACACGGGCTAGCGCCGTTGGTCGATCTAACAGCCATATAAGGGCATGAAAGAGACTTATCGTTTTGTAATCCTTCGCAAGTGACGGCAGCTGTGAATTAATCACGGTTTTCATAAACGTTAAAAATTACGAGAAGGAGGACGATGTCTTTAAGCGAAGAATATTATAAATTGATTTATTTATATCGTGAGCTAGTTTGAAAATAGCTTATCACGTGGAAAGGCATAAACGGATAATGCAATATAATACATAATGATAATATATTTTTATAGATAATATATTTATAACAATACAGTTTTGCTGTTTATCGAATCAACGTACCCGTCGAAACCTGGCACGTATTATTACTCAAAGAAAAACCAGAAGATTTAATGTGAAATTTACAGCTTAAATTTCTTTGCTTTGCTCTTCAAGTTGCGGCTTCAAGATTTCGCAGCTTTAACGCTTCAGACATAAAAATTAGATCAAAATTATTCTCATGGTAGCATTATTATGATTATTACTCGCCATTGTGTACTATAATATACATATACAAGCCGTTTGAGGTCCCAGAATAAATAAATACGTCTTAAATGCATAATTACATCAAAAAGATATCTTCAATTAATGAAGAAGACAATAAAAATCTCTCGGTTACGGTTTTTGGAATTTTGAGAAGAGAATGGACGGAATTCTGGACGGAAATAAGACGATAGGGTTCTGAAGTACAACAAGAGATACTGCTTTCTTTATTCGCACAATCGTGAACTTACAACGTGTCGCTTAGAGTCTACGTATGGTGGACCTAAATAATCGATACACCGTATATACAGAATCGTACATATAGCTGATCTTTGCGGAAGAAATATCGTCGGAAGAGCGAACGTAAGTTAACGGCTGGTGCAATTCTGGCGAACGTCGCTCCTGCGTCTTACTCGTTCCTCGTACTTGATCGCGAACTATTTACATAAATTGTCGCGTCCCCGAAATTACGACGGTAATATAAATAACGTCAACAGAGTTAAAGTTCTTGGGTGGTTTTCTGTACACAAAAGCGCCGTCCCATGCGCCAACGAATAGCGAGAACCGCGCGAGAGGATTCCTCGAGGCCGACGACAGTCTCCTGTGCGCGATTTCACCGACGAGGTCAAGGTATCATAAAAGATCGACCATGAAGTTTCGAAGCTATCGCACGGACACACCGTTGATAGTGATGCCGTTTCTGGGGACTGGCTCGGCCTCGTAATGTCCGGATCTGCCATACATTCTTCTCGGATGGCCGCCGTATCTGCGGACATGTCAATCAATCATTTAATGATTAATGATTAAAAGAAGGATGACATTTCTATAAGATTATCGATGATCCCTGGAGCGTACGTAATGTATCTTTTTTATACATTTTAATCCGGAATATATTCTATAGCGTTGATGTTAATATAATGTTGATCAAACGATTCATTCGATTCGATTCGTTGTTATTTGCATAATTCTGCGCTATTATAAAGGAAATCAGCTAAAGATAATGAAGATGGAGGAAATGGCTGTAGCGGACAATCGCCCTTCAAGGAAGGATTCGCGAGAATCAGTTGCGCGATAAGGTAGATTACTCGAACTTGTTCGAGCTTAATCTGACATTGGTTTCTCTCTTGAATCCTCCGACAATTCTCGTGATTGCAGTTTACCTGTAGGCGCTGCCGCTTAAACTGTACGGATTATCGTAGAGACCATCCTCAGGGACGTTCTCGTACATGGTATTGTGGGTGCCGTCGTTCAACGTCGCGTAGGACATGACGGCAGCATTTTGGTCCTCTTTTCTTTCCGCCGCTTGGACATTCTCGGTATTCTTCACCGGCGTAGCTTTCCGCCTGGATATATCAATGCATTGAAGATAGAATTATTCCCAATAAAGTGATAAAATTATCAATAAATCAATTTAAATGAAGAGAAGATAAAAGAAGATGAGTAAAGTAAAGATGGAAGCTGGGAAAGAATATAGAATGATGGATTACTGATGGATATATAGAATCAGCGACAAGGGAAGATGTACACTGCAACGAATAGAAGAAGAACAAAACGAAGGAAACACCATGGTTTTTGCCAGGAGGGAAATTAAATCAACTTGCTAACTAGAAGAACAAAGAACATTTCTCCAAACTATACAATTAGACTTCCATACTATACAAAAACAAATGTGGCGTGTAATATGAAAAATAGAAATAGACACAAACAGATAATTGAGGATAAATGAGAGAAATACTTGACAGAATTATTTAAAGAATCCCAGAACGATAGACAACATGTCAAATGTTAATCTTCAGGAAATATAAAATGCTATAAAATCAAATGAGCAAAGGTATTTTAGAATTATAAAAGATTATGCACGGATATTATGTTCACAATGTGGCACAAGATAATTGAAAAGGCTAATGGAACAAATTGGCGTATTTATCCTTTGTAATCTGCAGAAGGCATTCAATTGCATTAGATATAGTTCGTTAGATATAGCTTACCTGCTCTATAACAGGAATATAACAATAAATATAGAAATAAATAATCAAACAATAATAAATAATAACAACAATAATAACAACAACAATAAATCATAGAAAATCATAGAAACCATAGCAAACACAACATTTATTCTGACATTTATTCAATAAAACACAAAGAACCAAATTGGGAAATTAATTAATTATACCTATGATTAATTAATTATATCTATAATTATATCTATATATCTATGATATCTATTGTATATCTATTGTATGTCTATTGAGCCTAAGGGGACTCAAGCCTATTGTTGTTCGATATAGTAATGGACAAAATGATAAAGAAAGAAAATCCAGATGGGAAATGGTTACAATGGGTAAACAAATAGATAAAAATATTTTGTTACAAAATATTCGATAAAGTGGTCGATAAAATGGTCCTAATCCTAATAAAAATAAGGATGATTATAATGATTAATGCACATCTTCGATACTATCGGAGAATAATATAGACCATCTCAGTTGAAAAGACTAAATGCATGACAATAGCAAAGCAGTCATGGAGATGCAAAATAGAGATAGATGAACAGGTGATTCAACAGCAATCGGAATTTAAATATCTTGGAATAAATATTAGCTTTGGAAGCATTGAGAACGAAGTGAGACAACAAGCGGTTAAAGCTGATAAAATAGCAGGATGCTTCAATGATACAATCTGAAGAAACAAAGGTATTCAAATGTAATCAAATTTTTGGGAAAACTGTAATTATGAAAAGTATTCATTCCATTTGATTAATAGAAGAATAAGCTATAATTTTTTTCAAGTTTATTATTTTAAATGTCATAAAAGATGAGGTACTTGTTGTGAATAGAATAATTAATACATAGATAAATCAGTGGCAATAAATAAATGATATAAAAATAAATAGAACGATTTTTTGGATTGAAAAAAGAATTATGATTATAACTTAATTTATAAAAATATATATACAAATTATAGGGAATCAAAAATGTAAAGGAGCTGGACCAAATTTTAATATCAATCTTAAAGTTATAATGATGTAAATTAAAAAATTATTAACTGATATAAGATAAATTAATATTCAACGATAGTATTAATATTAGTATAGTATTAATATTCAACGATAAAGAAAGTCACGTATTTACGAAGCAACTATTAAATATGCACAATAATATAATATGCACAGCAGGGATGAGACTCGACACATTGAAAATGAAGCGTCTATTGGAAACGAGATGAGAATACTGAGGTATATCTCGAAAAAAATCTTGCTGGATAAAGTAAGGAATGAAGACATGAGGAGATCATAAAGTAGAAAACATAAATGAATGGATACATCAGCAAAGAATAGAGTGGAACGAACACATAATGAAGAACGACAGACCGGTGAAAATTGCAAGAGACAAGTCACCTGTTTAAGAGAAGCGTAGACTGAGCAAGAAAGAAGTGGTGCGACAATATGATCAAAAGATAGGAAGACAATCGAAGAAAGAACAGGCCACGGGCTTAGAATGGAAGTTTGAAAAAGAAGAATAAAAAAAATTATTCTCAGATATTTCATTCGAGAAACGATACTTACAGTCTGAGATAGACTAGTCCAAGAATGATTAATATAAATATAATGACACCAGCAGCGATGCCAACGCTCGTGCCGACACCTTGCGGTTCTGCCATCTCGTTCGCGGCCACTGCAACACGAAAATGACGTAATACAAAAACGATGTTTCGAACAAAGTTCTTGAATTTTTACAAGCGAGTCTCTCTAAAGTTAAAATGAGCCATTTGTAACTATTCGGTGTTCGCGGCAGGCTTTTGATAAAAGAATTATTCAACATTTTGAGAGAACGATGAATGTCACTCGAAGTAGAATACTTGAGATTCGGAAAACGTCTTGTAATCATCAGTCGTAAATAAGTATCTTAGATATCTGTATTGCGAGAATGTAACAAGTGTCTCGTTTACATTCGCATTTTGGTTCCTCGCCGCTCCAGAATCCAGTGTCCAAACATTTCCTCAAGAAGATGCCGATCCTTTCGTACGGTGGCAAGCAGTGATATTCCGCGGCGCCTCCGTAGGTTGTTGATCCATTAACTACTATCACACGACCGTTCTCTATTGGTTCCGGATGCTTGCAATCAACAGCTGGGAGAAATATTGCAAATGAATCTTAAACTCTAACAATTCGTCGGAATTTATTTCAAACCATGCATTACTCGAGTCATTATTACGGAGGAGATCTATTACCGAAACCGATGAAGGAAAATTTAAATATCTTCAGCAATATTCTTTTTCCTTTGTGCAAAATAAGTGCCAGTTTGCCAGGAAAATAACGCTATTGATTATCAAAGTAACAATAAAAAAATGGTCACAGTAGCGCGCTCCGAAATATCTCGTCTCTGAAAAGATCGGACGTGGTTTCTGTTCTGCGGAAAATCGTTCCGCATTCCGAATTGAATCGGTATAGAAATCAGTGTCGTTAATCGGCAAGTCCCTCACAGAAACAAGCGGGCGTAGTGCCGCTCCAGGATCCATTCTGCAAACAGACTCTCGTTTCGTTCCCTTCCATGTAAAACCCACGTGGACAGCTGTAGTGCGCCACTCCGCCTACGCTGTGGGTCGATACTTGGGTCGATAGCACCCCGATTTTCTCGGGATCTCTGCATCGTATCTCTGTAAATGCGCATTGAAATTTGAACCTTTGATCACCGAGTTCTTCGGATTCGATTCGCCACCACGACACAGGCTCGAGAGCTCGTAAAGCAATCGAATCGGAGTTGAAATGTACTTTGAACTTGAATTCAAACGAACAATGCAGAATTTTCTTACGGCTATCATTGTTATCGCGCGATTACCTCGGCAGACAGGAGTGTCGCTGCTCCAGGTGCCGTTTTCAAGACACAGCCTCCTGGCGAAGCCGTCCAGCTCGAAATTGCCATCGCACTCGTAGAGCGCAGCCGCTCCGTAATACGTGGCGTTCGACGTTAGCGTGTAACGTCCATGCTGAATGTGTTCGGGTTTGCCGCAATCGACGTCTGTCGATTGGAAACATTACATTGCATTACATTCGACGTTTAACGTTTTAACGTTAGAAAAATCATGCCTCGCTTTTCAGCGAATATCTCATTTTGAACGCTCTCGGCATTTCACGCGATATTGTCTAACGCAGACAAGCGTGCCCCGCCTTCGAATAGGAAAAAGATAAATTCCTTCGCGGGAATCGGCAACGCCCATCTGATTAATGGAACAACATTTTTTCTTCTGTCAACGATAATCGCGCTCGTTGTAATGCATTCCATCCGACTGGCCGGACTGGATCGCTCGCATACTTACAGACGCATTGCGGCACCTCGCCGCTCCACTTCCCGTTTTCCTCGCAGGTGGACAAAGGCTCGCCGACCACCTTGTATCCTCTCTCGCATCTGTACTTCGCCAGGGCGCCGATTTTGTACGAAGTCGCGCCCGTGTTCGAATTCTCCACGGTGCCCGTGCGGATTAACGTTCTCCCGTACATCCGGTCGTTTCCGGTCACCGAGAGGATCCCGTGCTCCGCCAAGACGGGCTCCGGACACCGGATTTCTGCGTGATGAAGAACGTAAAAGAAAAAAACAAAAAAAATATATATATATGTTTTTCTTTACATTTACAGCATAAATATACAGAAATGCATAACGATAATATACACATCAAATACAGATTATACCTGACTCGCACGTGTTGCGCTTTATACAAAAGAGAGCGCGTCTGCTTAGGTCGATTGATGATTATATCGATTATTCAGCTATTCAAAACTGCAGTATCTAAATTTAAGATTATCACAAACATGTCAGGAATTTTCCAGTTATCCAAAATCGGTAAAAGACAATGAACTGACTTGCATAAATATTTATGTGCCTTTAGTTACCAGACATATATTACTAAATAATTGGGAATGTTTATTTAATATTTTTTCGAGAGAGCTGTGAATGTTACCTGAGATTCGGAGATTCTTATAACAGAATCCTCAAGGCGTTTTGTAAACAAGTATCTTAAATATCTTAGGTGCATTGTAAGAGTGTAAAAGTATCTCATTTACATCCGCATTTCGGTTGCTCGCCGCTCCTGATATGTTTCTGATAATTCTCAACTGTAAACGTTACAGTTTTGAAGTCGCCGTTAATATTTACGTAAGGTATCGTCCCTTTGCTTTGCTTCGCTCATCTTAATGATGCTTCCCTGCTGCAATTACCTTCGCACTTTGGAGTGGCGTCGCTCCATTGCCCGTTATCCAGACAATATCTCCTCGAGACTCCGTTCAGCCTGTAATTCCTCGTGCAGCTGTACGTGATTTCGCTGCCAAGATGAGTCGTTCCGTTCGCGTAATCCGCGGCGCCATTCAGAATCGGGAGCACTTTGGCGCAGTCGATGTCTATAATTATTTTAATCAGCGTTGTTCCAGGATCAAATCATCAAGTCGTAGGCAATATATAATTAGGCAAATATGTAACGTTTCCTTGACTGAAATGTATTGTATATAGCGTAAATGTGTACCGGTCACGCGATACGAAGCGTTTCTTGCAAGACTGACATTGATTCATTCCTCGAAGAATTTTCAGCTTTTCGCGAAAGCAAAAAGGTCAATTTGGCAAAGGACTTGTCAGAATTTAACAACGCGCGTTTCGAATAAAATTGAAAGTCCGAATCCAAAAGTACAAGTGAAAGTGAAATGATTTGAGGAATAGATCTCCAAGTTCTATCTCCGGTGCGCGGAGATAGGATACAAAAAAAGGAGAGTAATTAAAACTCTGCAAGCTACACTTTTTGATTCGCCCCATGAGCTGCACACAGAGACATTTCTCTTAGGGCGAAGGTCATTTAGGCCTTGAACGGTAAAAGACAACCTTGATCGTAAAAAGCGCTCCTTTCATAATTTCAACGAGCAGTTATGTCATTCGAGCGATTTTGTCGAGAAAGAGAGAGAGAGAGAGAGAGAGAGAGAGAGAGAGAGAGAGAGAGAGAGAGAGAGAGAAGGATACAGGGAGATGACTCACACTCGCAACTCGGTGTCTCTCCTGTCCATTCTCCATCTTTGCCGCAGGAGTGTCTCGCCTCGCCGTGAAGCAAATAACCCACGTCACAGTGGTACTCGATGACACTGTGGACATTGAGATCGTATCCCACGACGTAACCTCCGGTGGGCACTTCCGGTTCCTCGCACGTGATCACTGCGAAAGCAGGTAGAAGATTGTACCTTGCGAATATCGGATTGGGATTCGCACGTCTTCATCATGGATGAGTTTTCGAGTGTACAAATTAATTTCTTGCTTGCGATTTCAGGCCTCGATAATCTTACCGAGCCAAGACCGAGTACGAGTTTCTGCGAAGCAGAATGACTCAAGGTCATCGAACATGATGACCGGACTGTTTCATTAGAAATGTCTTTTGCCACTTTTATGGATAAATTTTGGATTTTAGCTCAGGAGAGAAAGAAATTAATTTGCACACCCAATATTCCGTCCTTAATGCCGATGTAATTGCTTTCTTCGTCATGAGAGATCTAGCTTCTTCCGACAACGAGTTGCGGAAAATTTTGTACAGGCGAGACGATTGCGCCGTTTAATGAGATAAGATCGGGGCTTGTTCTTCCAAGATTATCTCTTTAGGGTCGATTTTTAAAATGATTTTGGATATGCGATTCTTACACTCGCACGACGGCGTGTCGTGGCTCCATTTGCCCTCCTTGGTGCACTCTTGCTTTCCTTCGCCCACTAACCAATAATCCTCCTGGCACGTGTAAACAGCCAGACTGCTTACCGTGGTTGTGCCGTTAATCAGAACGATGTTGCCGAATTCGATCTGCGCCGGAGTCCCACAATCGACGAATCGGCATTGCGGCGCTTTGCCGGACCACTCGCCGCCGATATTGCACGTGAGGACCTTGATTATCAAACGATCACGATTGAAACGATCACGTAAGATTGTAAATTAATAGACGATATTATTTATAACGCGCATATGATGCGCATGTATAATAATTAAGAGCGTACGTAAATAATCTAAGTAGACCAATGCCTTTGCCTTTCCGAATAACTGAAAATGTTCCCGATATGTCTCTAATAATTTTGAATTTAATTATTTAATTATCACGATTAGTTGAATAGCCGCCATCAATATTTATCATTTGAGAAACAACTTAAAGTCTTTTAACGAAAATCTGATCCTGACTTTCCTTCCATCAAATTAATCCCTGTGCCCGGCTATACTTGTAAATATGTTCATCATTTTCATGTTTCATCGTATTCTGACGCCTATACGAGTTAAAGGAACTTAAAGGGATCATGAACGGTAACTTTGAAAACGACTGTTGTATATCATGAATTATAAACTCACGTTATCCCCGAACAGAATAAACCCATTCTGGCAGGAGTAAGTAGCGGTGGAGCCCGCTCTTCTTCCGGTGGTTGTCACGACGCCGCCGTTCACTTCCGGTGGCTCAGGACACCAGTCGACTGAAAAGCAATTAGCCACATAACCGCATTATATGTTGGAACATGTCTTCCAGCACGCTAACGTGGAATCATTTTCAAATTAACGCCGCTGCATCTCTCGATATACGTATATCGCAATGCAGCTATCATTTACCTCTTTCGCTACGGTCGTAGCGTCGCAATGATTACAAAGCACAACGCGCAGATCGCATTACAGTAGCATTACATGCCCGAGTGATAGAATCACGTTCTCTACTTATTTTCACTCCATCATAACTGTAACTTATCGCATCGAAGACTCTCCGAGTATAAAAACAGGATGTAATTTACATGAATAATAGTTACTTGTATTTAATTCATATTTAATCGGCGAACCATCTTACGGTCGATGACCGCGATTGACGACGAAGGAGGAAACAATTGGACGTCGTTCCTTGATGTCTAACTCAGAAATGCTCGTTTCTCCTGCTGTCCAGTCCCCGTTCTTTCGGCCCTTACCAAACGTGCGATTTACAGACTCTCTCTCTCTCTCTCTCTCTCTCTCTCTCTCTCTCTCTCTCTCTCTCTCTTCCTCTCTCGAGAGCTTGTATTACGCGAAAGGCCTCAGAAGCGGTTCCCGCAGATGCAAATTACTCGTTCCACTTACAAAGGCATCGCGGCTGGTGGCCGCTCCAGATACCGCCGTCTCCGCATCTTCGCTTCGTGTCGCCCATCAGCGTGTAGTTGTCGTTGCAGGCGTAGTCCGCGAGAGCACCGTGCGTGGTCCTGCCCTCCAGTAGGCTGATGGCGCCGTTCTCCAGATTCGGCAGGGCACCGCAGTCGACGACTGCGAAAACAGATTCGGTGAGCTGCGAATCTGATGCGAATAATCCGCGTTCTCGAACTGTCGCACTTCCGCTCAGCTTCTCACGCGGATGCGCGGGGATGCTGCCGCCTTTCCCGGCATCATCCCGTGAGAACGAAATGCCGGCTGAATTACAAGCGGATCCGGAAATGGTCACGCTAGTAAGCAGTAATTCGAGATGATCTCGACGCGAGATAGATCCACGGTGCGATATCGCGATATTCGAGGCTAATGCCGCGCCTATCTGACTCTCCTGCTGATAATTCGCTTTAAGAATTGGAATAATTTGCCTATAAAACTGTGCCGCGCCGTAAAAGCCACAGCCGCGGCAGGGTCGGACGAAACGATGAGTAAGAAGGCGAGCGCGGACGTTGACTTCTTCGCAGCGTCATTGTGATCATACTCACATTTGCACGTGGGCACGTCGCCGTTCCAAAAACCGCTCGCCGCGCACATTCTGCTCTTCGATCCGACCAGCATGTATCCGTCCGGGCAGACGTACTCTATGGTGGAACCTATCGTCCTCTTGGATCCCACGATCGTGGTGTTCTCCGATTTCTCGGGACTACCGCAGGTTGGCGGTTCTGCGAACCGATTAAGAAGGCAATGAGGGAAAGACACATCACGTGAATTTCAGCCGGACTGAATTCCTCAAAGACGCGACAGAGCTTTCACCCCTTCTTCCCCTTTTCCTCTCTCGCCTTCCTTCCCCTTTCAGCTCTAAAACCGGATTTTTCTCCGCGGACGCGGCTACCCCCGAGTCGTACTCACTGCTCTGGCAGATCCAGTGAAGGTAGTCGAGATTGCAGCCGACATCATTCCAGAGCCAGCCACGACCTCCGTCGAGCACGACGCAGTTTTGCTCGCCGTTGTAGTTGTTGGGCTGGTCCTTGCCCCAGGATGGCCTCTGCACGATCTCGCCTGCAATGCCGTCCGTTTGTTTTATCTTGACGTTTTCATTAGCGCGCATACGCGGCATATGCGTGCATATATCCGCTTCGGGTTTTACTATCGTTCCCACATTGCACCCTGCGAGAAATTGTCGCAGGACTGGCAACATGATTGCATGTCGCGTATCATTTTCTAATCAAGACTTCTATTTTTGCTTATCGGAGTTTTATTTCCAGTTGGGCTAGAAAACTGGCGGGTTCGCACTTGGCCGGAAGTAACGTTCGCGCGATAAGGTCACGTATTAATAGATCGTGAAATAATCGTTATCAATCGGGATAGCTTTCTAAAATTACCGATCAATTGCAGCCTTGTGCTTTGGCACGCCAAGCACGAGTGATTTCGTGGGTAAAAAGTATAATTAATAATTAATATGGATTGAACGTCCGAAGATGTGCATAACTTCCTGTCGATTTCGATGGCCGTAACTTTCACGTTCTATTTATCGGCAAGCCATTCGTAATCCCTCTGACGATTACATGATGGCCGATTAGTTGTCGATCAGGAACAAGATCGTTGTGATATTTTCGAGCGCAAAGTCCAAAATTACCAAATCGCCCTTCCGAAACGTCGCGTAATCGTTCCGTAATCACCGGATAATTGCCGGCCGACGAATCGACAATCGGATTTCACCCCGGGTTATCCAACTTCGCCCTTTCGGCCCGGTTCTCACGAACGACCGACAAGAATAACTAAATCGGCGAAATTCTGCTAGCTAACTTACCGTCGACCCATCGCCACGTTCGAGCGGTGATTTGCGGTTCCTTCTGGGCACCGATCCAGACCAGCTGTGTCTTCAGCTTATCTTTTCGCCTCTCCAGATTGTTCAGAATGAATGTCGATGATACACCCTACGAGATGAAGATATCTTTCGCGTGAAATGCGCGATATCGGCCAGCTTCGCGATTTCTTTATCGCGCAGCTTTCATGCAGATATATTTTATTTATCTCTATATGCATTTTTTTACAACGGATAATAGTCCAAGAAGAAGGAAACGGAAGAGTTCGTTTATTTCAATAACAGAACCTTTCGGCTCGCTCGTAAGTATACGTGTTCTCATCATCTGTTTGATTCGTTACATAAATTTGTATTTCTATCAATAAAACGCCTCGCTTATTAACGTAAAACGAGGCTTTTCGAGGGATGAGCGAATATAAGAGCATCGCCTCAACGATACAAAGTGCAAAAGTGTAAGAACCTTGAAGCCGTGAACGAGATCACCGCCACGAGCCTTGCAGTAGGTTCTCGCTTCCTGGAAGGAGCCGCCCTTTTTCACCACGAATTCGTAACACGTGGAATTGAAGGCACTCAAATCGGCATCCGCGGGCGTGCCAGCATGCGCGCATCTGTCCACCGAGAACTCTGCGAATATTTATGAAACCTTTGCCTCACTTTGCTCTCTTCAAGTTCGTCCCGTAATCGCCATGCGTTTCTAGCTAGAAAAGATCCGAACGATCTCTGGCGATTTGCCAGTTCTTTAAGCTACTTCTTAAGGCGAAACTATTCGCGCGCGAGCGCGAGGCTACTTGCGAGTAAGTTCGAGCGTTTGGCTGGAGTCTTCAGCTTACCGTCCGTAGCGAAGACCTCCACTTCGCAGAGGCTTAAGCTTCCCTCGACTCCAACAAGCTGCAGAAAGACGTACTGGCCCATCAGAGCTCTGGCACAGACGAAGGTCTTCGTGATACCCTCCTCTACGAGTTTGATTTGTTCGCTGGTCTTAATTAGTTCGTTCTCACTTGTGAGGGAATGTTCAGGAGCGTCAGCCCTGAATATTTCAACTTCCATCTCTCGCAACAACAATCTCTCGCTTCGAAACACTCACCAATAGTGCCGGGGAACCAGGCGCACAGAGGATTGCGCTGCAGTTCAGCGCTGCTGTTGCCCACTCTTATCTCGATATCCTGAAGAGGCTGGTGACCTGCCGAGCAATAATAGGTGAGTCAGTTGCATACCGATCAGCGTATTCGCGGTCTCAAAGCTACGGTCCTCCGGATCTCACGCTGAGCTCTCTCAATTTCAGCGTAAAATTTAACAAGTTCTCATCATTCTTCTCGAAAGAGCAACTTTCGAGTAGACGCTTAATTACGTACATCACAATTTTCTCTTCGATAACACAAAGTGTTCGGAAAGTAACTATGAAGCGCGGGACGAGTGAAAATAAATGGACGATCATTCAAATCGACGATCGCAAGATTATCGATATTTTTGATGCGGAGGCAGTAAAGAGACTTACCGCAGCAGCCTCGCGTCGTCACGCGGACAACCTTGACGGCGTACGGCTTGAGAAGATCGACTCTCCACCAGGGACTCGGCTCGCTTTGGGTTTCCGTGCATCTCTTGCCGTCGTGTTCCGTGCTGAAGTCACCGTCGTTACCGTGATTCGCATTTCCGCCCCTCACGGTCGTCGACTGGTTCGCCGGTTTGCGGAAACCGACGTTCGTACCTGCCGCAACATTGCCGTTCTATTGCAATTCCCTCGCGATGTATAATTAATCGAATAATCAGTCTGCCATCAGCTAATCGCATCTTGTCCGATCTAACCACGATCTCGCTTCGAGCAGCCATTTGCTTAGCGCTCGTTAATCGCGATGCGGCCTAATAGCTGCTAATGATCCGAAGTGTCGGTAGTTAAATAGCAGAATGCTTTAGCATTCTGCAGAATGACGTTTGACAATGACGGTAATTATCGGCGATGACTGGCGGTCGTTTCTCGTCGATGTAAAGGGATCGTCTTCCAGTACGTGCTCCATCCTGAAGAACGCTTCTCATAACGACTCGTGGGACAATGTGCCACCGTTATCCCGATGGAAATGGCGCGGATCGTTCCGCTACCGTTCAACAATGACAATTACGTTTTCTTGCGGTCAGGGGTTTTTTACGTAGGGAAAGTCGTGGAAGCTGGTACAAGGTGGCCTTTTACCGCGATCGTGCAACATAAAGGCCGTTCACAGGAATCAGTCGTCGCGGATCGCCTATTACTCGTTAAATAACGCCACGCGAGCTTTGCGATCGGAACTCCGCGCGTTTCAATTGCCGCTTTCGAGATCGGCACCGAAAGTGTGCGTCTCTTCTTCTCTCGTCGAAGAATCCCGAACAATCTCGACTCGTCCATGTTTCTGACGCTGAGGGACACGATGAGCGATACTAGTCTTCGGTTTCTTGGAGTTAGGATTATGTATCCTCATGATTCGGATTCAAGTTAGACTCTTGTCAAGATAACGTCATCTATGCGCGCTCTTGGAGTCAAATTCGTTAATCGCTAAACGGGCGATATCAGGTGTACAAATTAATTTCTTCTCCCGCCAATCTCAAAAACCATTTCAAATTAGAATATCCATCGATCCGATCTTTTCGCGATTTTTAAATGCCGACATCTACGCTTTAGGAAAACTCCAAAAATAGATGATAAGGAGAACAGTTAGCACTGCGTTCTTTCGCTCGTTCCAGCTAGAGAAGAATGCCGCTGAAGCAGCTGAAATGATTTCTTGCGCTCTTGAAGGCGCAGCACACGGCTCGTAAAAATTGGTAAATTGGTGGAAAATATTTCGCGAAGGAGACTTTAGGAAGAAACGGGAAAGCAACTTGTAATACTATCTGTAAATTCAGCGATGAATTGGAGTGAAAAAAAAGATTCTTCTACTAGTAGACTTTACAAGAAGAGCAAGGAATTAATTTGTACGCCAAATAATTCGTTCATCGCTCATCGCGATTGGGTGGATCTCGGGACGCCACGTGCGAAGCGAAAGTGACTTGATTGGCAGGCGGTTTGGTGTCTTGCTTCACAAAAATGCGATTCTCGTTCGATGACCTCGCTTGTGACACCTTGCTGGTGTCCGCGCGGTGACATCGCGGAAGCAGGCATGCGCGTTGATTTCATTCGACGGAGAAAGCCGCCAATCGTGCCGACCGCGAATGCACGAATGGACGGAATCGTGGACGCGGATAATTAAAACGCGGATTATTATGTAAATTCGCGAAGCAACGAAAGTCGGCGAGATTACGGCGTTCGCCAAATTCAGCTGCCGCGAAGACACGGACGAGGTACCTCGAAGAGTCAAAATACCGGAATACCGTCGCCGGCTGCGAGAACAATAGCTCGAAGTTCTACTCACCGCAAAACGGTACATCACCCTGCCATTTTCCTCGGGCGTTGCACGTCAGGCTGCCGGTCCTGGAAGAAAGCAACAATCAGTGAGCGAGAGTGAACGACACCGGAAACCGCGGACGTCTCTCCTTCGCAAGGTTGTGCAACGGGACTGATAACAGGCTAACGTTGATTCCGCTGCACGTGGAAAATCCCATGGAAAAGCCGCCGGAGCGGAAAATATCACCTGTAACTTTCCGCTATAATGCCCGCGGGCCAGGAGAAGGAGGGTGGGGGAATAAGGGCGCGCGAACTTTTGAGCTTCCAGCGATCTGGGCCTGGTGGATTTCCCCACTCGCCGAGGCGTTTCAGAGGCGTCTCCGTTGGAGACGCGCGGACTTTTCAGAGAATCTTGTGTCACGCACTTCCCCAGGGAAGAGCGTGACGGTACAGTTACGAGCACGCTCATGCGCGTAATTACCCGCTCGATCTGATCATTTCCGATGCATTTAGCGTCACGCGCGCGACGTGATTACGAGAACGCCCTGATTCCATTTAGCTGCGATAACCGAGTCTAAGCAAGTTCAGTTTGTAATTAGTAATACCGATTCGAGGGGACTCCCCGGAGAGATAGAGGAAGCGCAGCAGCCGGCTGCGAGGCGATGGAATGCGGCACGAAGCGGGATTCCTTTATACCGAAGCTCGCTTTTTCTATTTTTTTCCTCAGTTCTTTTTTTTTTCAAATGCTGTTCCCCGCCGCGCGTCACCGTTTGAAAATGGAGAAAGTCGACGCCCATTATCGACAATCAGCATTCTCGACGTGGCATGTGCATCCGGCGTGTTCCACTTGCTACTGCAGCGTCGAATGCAGCGAGCAAAAGATGCCCGATCATAATGCGATCGTCAGTTTCCGATCGCCTGCTCGTAGACACAGAAATCAATTTCTTCCACATCGCGTTCTCACCGCGACGAAAAAACGACGCTCCCGGGCGTTTTCTCTCCTGCCTCGCGCTCGCCACGCACAGTAGCGAACCTTTGAGCCTCCCCCTTCCCCCTTCCCAGGCAGGAGAAACAACGGTCGATAGGGAAATCGTTCCGTGTAACTTTAGACCCAGTCGAATTCGCGCAATCCGAGTTGACGTTACGAAAGAGCAATAATACAGGTTCTAATCGCAATGACCGGACCGCAAAAAACACCGTAATAGAATCTGGCTTACTTCACTGGATTTACTTCGTCGAATCAGCTTCGATTCGCTGAAATTTCCGCGACCATGTTCCGCGAATTCTCGACGTTTATGGAGATCCACGGTGAACCCTAAAATTGAACTCGCACTGTCCAAGCAGCGTTAATTAACACACACGGTTCGTAAGTAACGGCACAATCGTGAGATACTCGTGCTCTTTAGACGCACGTTGAAGTGGTCCATTAGGATACTGACGGACCATCATGCCAAGCTGATTTGGCGCGTGTTCAGTTAGCACGTTTGAACCGCGAAAGTGCCAATAAGATAATAATGTATCGCGTTAAATTTATCATCGAGAAGGGAAAAACATCGGAAAAAAAATCAAGCGTTGGGGCTGATCGCAAATCAGAACTACTGTAAAACTCCTCTTAAACTCCTCTTAATAAGTCTCTTAAAGCTGAATTCTCCATGTAGGATCCCAAAAATTACTAGACAAAGCAAGATAAAAGATAATGGACTCTGGTAAAAGATAAACACATGAAAGGCCAATCCGATAACGCTGTAAAATTTATAGCCATGGATCCTCTTTCAGTTGCAAGTTAGTTGACTCTTTTTTCAAGTAAACTTACAATCATCTAGAAACTCATATCGCATCGTGTATCCAGAATGAATTAGGGTAATAGAAGGAGAATACAGCAAAAAGGGACATAGATTAGAGACATAGTTAGAGAATTAATTGCAGACAATGCATGTGGTTCTTGATTCGCTCGTTCTGCGGGGCGAACTTCCGGGCTTCGTTGTAATTTCTATGCTAGGGAATATTTTCGGTCCTCGTTTTAGGCAGAGGAAATTCTAGGCAGAAAGTTCAGCAGGGTTTATTCAATCTCCATCCATCTTGGATGTTCATTTTTCTTCGTTGCCTACTTTTCACTTTATGAACCTGCTGCGGAGGTGGAGAACGAGATTCTTTTCGGGAAAGCTGTGCTTTGTTTCCGTGCCCATTGCGCATGCAGCTCCGTAAAATCGTGTTATTATAATATAAATAATTCGCGCCGGAATTATTAGTAAAAATGATATTACAGCAACGATGGAATATAAAATGAATCTCTTCCGATTTGTTGCTACATTACTGTCGTAATAATATCTTTTGACCTTTCACTCCTATTAATCAAAAACTTGACTTAAACTTGTGACGATACTTGACGATACTTGACAGTATCTTGACAGTAAAATTCTGGATAAAAACAGGATATGAATATAATCGTAATTACGCGAAACATCTTCAAACGCACTTGGAATTTCTCTTTCGTTGTTATGTTAAAATACTTGAATATAAAATTTTAAAATTGATTAATAGATTATCCCATGAATTATAAATTATATAAAATAAATTTAATAACTATTTAATAATCATAAATAAATTTTCTAACTAAATCAAATTTAATAAAGATAAAACTAGATATCATTATAATCGAATAAAATATCTTCGCTGAAATATAATTTATAATATCAATGCTACTTTTATAGTAATATTTACAAAAAAATTAAATTTCAACTCTAGTGAATGAAATTTTTTAAAATCCTGATGTCAAAGGTATTCGAAGGGATTATCATGTTCTTTCGCAGCTTTCGCACGAACTTGTAATTCGTAAACTCGATCATCTCTCTCGCGCAGGGATCATTGCCGATGCAAGGCAGCGCGTTGTATCGGAATGCGTGAGCGTACTTACCCGAAAAGCTCGTAGCCAGCATCGCAGGTGTATTTCACTACGGTGCCTACCGTCAGGGATTCGTCAGACAACGACACTTTGGCGTTCATCGGCACAGCCGGATGGCCGCACTTTGTTCCTGCAATCAGCAAAATTACGGATACTTAGCTTAGTCTGAAAGCAAGTCGCGCGCGGTCGATGGCATCTCGCCGATAAAAATATCGGAACTAAACGTCTAACTCTCCATTATCCTCGCAATTTAACGCGAAATCGCTTATGCGAGTTTCCAGACTCTCGTTGGAGGCGGACCGTCACGGTAATTGAAACTAAAGTTTTTAATACTTGGATGGAATCTCGAGAGACCGCATTTTTATTTATTATAAAGTCGAAGAACGCGAATACCGAGATCGCTCTGTCGACAATGTTGATTTCCTTTGCAGTTTCTAAACTGCTTCATTAACTGGATTCGTTATCATCGACGTCGGAGAAGAATATTCAAATGCATTTTCTAATTTGGAATCGTGTTTCAGTGAATTCGTGTTAATCTTTCATCAGTTTGTTGCGCCAATCAACTTGCGTGCAACTGGAAATCCCGCATCGTTTTGATACCTTTGCCGATACGATTTTTATCAGTTGCAGTCTACTTCTCCACATTTATTCGCGATACGAATTTCCAGAGCATGACGCGAAGTCAGCATTTACTTTGTAAATAAAATTATTGACTAGTCATGCCTGACGAGACGGACGAGAATCACATCGTGACATAATTTAAATACGAGAAACCGTTAGAATGATTCGTAAACAGATCTCTCGGAACTGCGCATCTGGATTCATCGCACTTGCCGATACCGTCATTTTAAATCATGGACTTGAATAAGAGGTTCCTGCACAGAACGGAAGCTTCAAGATTCCCTCCGCAAGGAGGGAAATGCGATTCTTCATCAATCATTTAATCACATCGAAATTCTGACTGAGCGGAAACGCCTTTGAAAGATGAAAATTAAATTCCTTCTCTATATCCGTTATTAGCAGATCTACAATTATCTTTCCACAGAATCGTCTGACAAAAAGACGGAGATCGTCCATCCGGTTCTCTCCTAAAGTTATCCCAAGCGAATTTATTCTTTGCTTCAATTTTAATTTGTAATTTCAGAGCGATTCGTTCGTTTGTGAATTACAGAGTCGCGGTTTCTCGGGTTTTACTTCGCGAGTGAATCGAACGGACGTGGTAGAAGCCTTGGACAGGATCCCACGCAAATTCCATCATTCGAGTTCCTACGACTTTTACGGTCGTTAGAGTTAGATCGAAAAAGAAACGAAAGATCGTTGGTCTTTTGCTTCGCTTTTGTTTCCTAGAAACGATCTCGAAGGAACTCTATATATTAGATAGTCTTGTTCTTCTTCTTCTCCTTTTTCTTCAATCTTTCATTCTGGACATATCAGTGTTTGCCACTGTATGAAAGGATCGGCATCTTCTTGAGGAAATGTTTGGACACTGGATTCTGGAGCGGCGAGGAACCAAAATGCGAATGTAAACGAGACACTTGTTACATTCTCGCAATACAGATATCTAAGATACTTATTTACGACTGATGATTACAAGACGTTTTCCGAATCTCAAGTATTCTACTTCGAGTGACATTCATCGTTCTCTCAAAATGTTGAATAATTCTTTTATCAAAAGCCTGCGGCGAACACCGAATAGTTACAAATGGCTCATTTTAACTTTAGAGAGACTCGCTTGTAAAAATTCAAGAACTTTGTTCGAAACATCGTTTTTGTATTACGTCATTTTCGTGTTGCAGTGGCCGTGAACGAGGTGGCAGAACCGCAAGGTGTCGGCACGAGCGTTGGCATCGTTGCTGGTGTCATTATATTTATATTAATCATTCTTGGACTAGTCTATCTCAGACTGTAAGTATCGTTTCTCGAATGAAATATCTGAGAATAATTTTTTTTATTCTTCTTTTTCAAACTTCCATTCTAAGCCCGTGGCCTGTTCTTTCTTCGATTGTCTTCCTATCTTTTGATCATATTGTCGCACCATTTCTTTCTTGCTCAGTCTACGCTTCTCTTAAACAGGTGACTTGTCTCTTGCAATTTTCACCGGTCTGTCGTTCTTCATTATGTGTTCGTTCCACTCTATTCTTTGCTGATGTATCCATTCAATTATGTCTTCTACTCTACGTGATTTCGTGTCCTCACTTCTTACTTTATCCAGCAAGCTTTTTTCTGAGATCCTCAGTATTCTCATCTCTATCATCTCCAATAGATGTTTTATTTTCAATGTATCGTCCCTACTGTGCAAGTCATGATGATGAGTCTACTTCGTAGATACATGACTTTGTGATTGAATGCGTCTGTTTTTCCAGATTGCATCGATTTTTATCGAATGTGAGAATACCATCACGTCCGATTCACCCGCAGATCCAAGAAATCGCACCAATTAGAATGGATCGTTTAATTGGAGAGAAGAACGAAACCGCCTAGAGAAAGAAATTCAATCACCGGAGTTGGGAGTGTGACCATTCTTAATTCAGCGAAAGCGTGCCGTGGTATTCGAGACACAACGCGCAATTAAGCTAGCTAAAAACGAAGCGTTTCCGATTGAGATCGAGCTCGTGCGAGCCGCACTTCTTTCTCGCGGGGAAAGTTCATTGGGTCACGATGGAGACGCATTAAACATTGGTAATTTGCGTCCGGAATCTCGGGATATGTTCAGGTGATCGTTTCTATTTCCACGGGAAAGTCTCTCTCGTTATCTATCGTCTGTTTTCGCAAACCTTCTTAAACGTCTCTCTCGTTTTCCCGATCCCACGTGTCGTTTCTTCTTGTCTTCTCGCTTGATTCTCTGCGCGGCGAAATCACTTTCAAACTGTGCTTCTAGGCATCGTGCATCTCTATTCCGACTCGATACGATGTAGTTTTGTTACCATGTTCGCTCGCGATGTCGAGATCTTATGTCATTAGGTATGTTAAAGCTCGATTAATCATCGCGCACAAAGTGTAAAAAATTTAAAAAATTTAGAATATTAACAAATTATTAAGAAATATGGCAAAATCTTCAATAGACAATATCTTCATTCATTTATTTAGTAAAATAGCAAAATCACGGAGAAGAGATGCTTAATAGATTGCTGCGTGGCTTATTAGAATAATCGTGTCGGTCGTTAATTATTCTCTACAAAGCTGGGTGATATGAATGATGAAGGTAAATCTGCATGAATTTGGTCTCGCGATATCGTCTTCTCAAATATGTTCCCGTATTCTGCGAAACTATCATATTGTCTCGATTGAGAGACGTCACTGTTGCCCATCATTTAGACATTACGAGCAATTTTCAAAGACCTGAGATATGACCTTCTTGATAATACGAGGTCACATGGCTCGGATGAAACGACTTCCTTTCATGCTTTCAAGGCTAACCGTGGCGGATCGCCTTGGTAATTTTTTACATGAGCTGGCACGGTTCTTTTATGATAATGATCCTCTGCGACTATTCAATTAACAAATTCTTCAAGCCATTAAACCGTATCAAACAGGCCACCATCACGGTTTTCTATAATGCTTATCATACGAGCCTAATTAATTCGTGTCTTCTACAAGCAGTTAAACGGTATTACAGATCATTATCTGCGAGCGAGGGATTACGTAAAGCTCTTCAATCTTTTCCAAACTGCTCGAGTAGCAGAGGAATGACAATTTGAGGATTTCTTCCGTTCTTCCCGCAGGTTCGGAAACCTTTCCCCTTTCGAAAGAATTTCTGCCGAGAATGAAGTCGGCATCTGTAAGATAAATTAGACACATGCACACGTATATACATGAAGTTCAATTTATATCCACAATTAAATTATGCAAGCCGAGATTTTGGAATTTTGAGTCCCGACTCTCTTTCTGAATGTCTCTCAGTTTCGATCGCTTCAAATCGTTCGCATATCATTATCTTTGAACTTTCGACTTGACCTATTTCATTCTGTAAAACAAACGACTTTCGAGTTTCCTATTTTTTCGTTTTCCGAAGCGCATGCTAACAAAATCGCTTTGCACTCCCGCAAATTGCACGATCGCCAATCTGATATTAAAGAGAGAAAGAAGGAAGGATCTTTCCCCGAAGGCTGTCGCGGACGTTTCATTAATTTCAACTCCATGCTGGAGGCTGACATCTTTGGAGTGAAAGCCTTCGATTATTATGCCTCGATTCCGCGACGCGCTCTCGAAAGAGAAAGAGAGAGAGAGAGAGAGAGAGAGAGAGAGAGAGAGAGAGAGAATCGCATTTCTCATGAAACGAGATATAATTCCGCGCTCGCTTCTGTATGTGCGTGCGAACGTTTTAATTAGCAGTCCGAATTTCTCCGTCAAACGTAATTTCATTTCATGCGATGGTTCCCAGATACGGTGATTTCTGAATACCGTATCGATACCTGCTTGAATTGTGAATATCGACGACGCATGCGCTGTCTTCCTACTATTTCCATTCTCCTTGTAATCTCACTGTATGGTTGATGTACAGTTCGCGTACAGTTGCACGCTCAAGACTTTTCGTTTCCGCTGATCAGAGAGAGAGAGAGAGAGAGAGAGAGAGAGAGAGAGAGTGGCAACGCGTGATAGAAATCAGCCATACTTGCAACTTCGTCAGATTTAATTGAAACGCGGCCGACGTCGCCGATTGTCCCATAATGCGTGCGAAGTCTTTCCCTTCATGATTTCCAGATGATGAATTATTTTCCGCTTGCCGAGTGACTCGGCGTTCGTTCCACTTCGGGCACAAGTCCCAATGAAGAAGATCCCACAATGAACATTTCTCCCATCGCCCCAATTTTAATTACTTTCTCCATTATGCCGCGTGATTGACCGTCTCAAGTGCAGGCACGTGAAACTTTTTTCGTGTATGGCTTACGCCCGGTTTAGATCTCAGCTTATTACGCGCATTTCAATCATGAGCGAGACAATTCTCCTTTACGTCTCTCTTCGGCATCTCACGAAATTTCCAATGCGGATCAGCAGGCTGATCTTTCCATTAAAACAAGATTTGAGACAGCTTACTCAAGAAGCTGCTTGTCCTCGCTTAACACATTCTCTTTAATTAAAATATTAAATTAATACAACTCTCGACTCTCATTGGCATTGAATAGCCCTCTTTTGCATTTCTTTATATGCGATTATTATCAGTTTCGAAGATGGCCTTATTTGGATACGGTTTAATTTAAAGAATTTGTGTTTTCATAGCATCAGGCATCCTTTGCATTGGGGTTGACGTATATCAATCGAGTAATATGGAAAGAATATTACGTAATTTAGAAATGTCAAGCGAGATAGAGGACAGTATTAATTAAATATTTATCAAACATATGTACAGATATTCATAAATATATGCATAAGTATGTATAAATATGTATAGACACTTATGTATGTATAAACGCATATAAATATTAATTTAATGTAACAAACGAATAACGCTAATCGAGATAAATCCCGTGCGGACAAGATATTCGCTGTCGCGTCCGTTCCCGAAATCGGGAAGAAGGAAGAATGTTCCACGGAAAAGAAAAGAAAGATTTCCAGGGAACGCTGTTTGCAGAGCATGATCTGATTGTCTGATTGGGCCTCGGTACGGTAACTGAAAAGAGCATAGCCGCTAAATCGGGACGCGCGTATCGGTAGCGGTAATTAGGAACCAGTTTCGCGAGGAATCTCCGGCGATGGTCGTGGAAGCAAGAAAACCTGCGTGAAAAACCGGTTGACGGCTTCTGCGTAATAACGATGCGCGAGCCTTCGACTCGGCTCTTCGGGTCTGGGTCACTCGGTTACAAAACCTCCGAGCCGAAATAACGGTACACGGTATTCACGGCGTTGCTTCGGATCGGGATTAACCGCTGTCGGAGCGCGCGGTATAAACTCCTCGCGTAGTACCGTCGACCAATCGATGTATCGCATGCTCTGTCACTCGAACTCGATATCGAACACACCAATGTCCGTTCAAACCCCGAAGCGCGTAATATTAGCGTGAATCAATTTTAGCGGGAAAGTGTGCAGGAAAAGTGTGCAGCTGTTTTGGGGAGAGGGAAGATGCAGTGATGAATTATAAGTTTGGGATTTAAGATCGTATACTTTATGTAATCTCAAGCGACTTTTGCTCCGTCAGAAATTCGATTCGATGGTCGCGAGTTATCTGTAATCTCGGGAGCTATTAATCTTGTTGTTAAATTTTCATTAACGGCATCGACCTCAAATGTAATGAACATGATCGAAGCGCTGGAAGTTTTTCAAATAAATCATCGATAACGTATACCGAATCTGGTCGGTTTATGGTAACCGCGATTCTATTTTACATTGCGTAACACGATTCATTTGACATATGCTGATTAAGGATGCAAGACGCACATTCTCGCTGATCGAGCGCTTTATTCTTAACACCGGTATTACCTGAAACCCCGTTACGTGTCCTTCATTCACACGCGTTGTATTTACATGCGAAGTACATGAAGGAATTTGAATTCCGAATGGACGAGTTTGGACGATTCGCGTACACTTTGCGATAACTCACTTTGCGATTCTGCGTATCCTCCGTTGCTCTTTCATCACAAAAATGTCTTCCCGTTTCACGGCGTCAAGAAAGTGAGATAAAAGATGACTCCTTTCCGAAGTCGAGATCTCCAGAGTCGAAAAGAGCGAAATATTCCATCGCGTTACTCGTGAAGTCAATCCTTAAATCGAATATTTTGACAACTTTTGTAGACACCAAGAGTTTCGTTTTCTGAGGAAACCACAAATCTTAGGATGCGCCTTGAAGGAATAGCAAACCAACAACTCTTCACTTGAAGACTCCCGAGAGGAGATCCCGACAAAATTCTCATCATTTTTTTTCAATATTATTAAATAATTAAGAGGAGAAGTAAATAGATACAAGACTGAATCTAATGATATTAGAAGAGATTGAGGAGATCATATCAAAGTAAAATCACAATTCTAAGAATTTTCAGAACACGCAGACATCTAAATAGATGACAAAATATGATCGAAAAACATTTATTAACCGTTAAAGATACAAAGGTCAGGTCTGAACAGCAAACATTGGAGTACCAGCATCGAAAATAGGAGCTCAATTTAGACTCGATTTCCAGGAAATTGKCTCAAAGTAAAACCGCAACTCCAAGAATTTTCAGATTCCAGAATATGCAGACCAAATAGATGATAAAATATTATCGGTAAAGGCTTATTAGCCGTTAAAGATACAAAGGTCAGGTCTGAACAGCGAACACTGGAGTACCAGGATAGAAAATAGGAGCTCAATTTAGACTCGATTTCCAGGAAATCGCCTCAAAGTAAAACCGCAACTCCAAGAATTTTCAGATTCCAGAACATGCAGACCAAATAGATGATAAAATATTATCGGTAAAGGCTTATTAGCCGTTAAAGATACAAAGGTCAGGTCTGAACAGCGAACACTGGAGTAGCAGAATCGAAAGTACGGGCGTAATTTAGACTCGATCTCCGCGAGACGGGCTTTTGTAATACCTGTTCACGCGTGCATCACGCCACTGTTCGCGTTGAGCAAGAACACATGAGCATATAACACACGTCGATGCAGACCTGTACGCAGATCTGTAGCACACGTTGCATACGGTGCATATCGTTGAACGATTGTCGAGAAAATTAGAAAGTAGGCGTGCCCGTGATCTATCGCAAGAGGGAGAGGTCGATCCACCGGGTGTGTATGCTGATACAATACCGGAAGGGGGCTCTGAAGGCTCACAATCTCTCTCTCTCTCTCTCTCTCTTCTTGCGCGCAGGTAATATAGATTACCTAACGCAATATTTTATCAACTATCTTGTCAGCTATTGCTACTCCCTGCCGAAGTTGGCCTTTTCCACCCGCAGCACGATTCAGTTCCAGTGAATGAGTGAGAATCCGCGAGTAATCCTCGCGATAAGCCTCCAATCCCGGCGAGTAATTCATCCGCTCGACGTTCAATGAGCAAAGCGAGATAAACGAGCCGATTTTCGGGCGCTGCGCATTTCACACTTTCTGCGCCCGAGACGAAACCAAGTGCTCGTGCAACGGGAAACGAAAGAGACAAGAGGAAAAATGTAGAAAGTGCAGTTAAAGGGGAGTTTTAACGTCGTCGCAACGGAGCAAGCATGCGGAAATAGTAACTGAAAATATATTTCGATAATTGGTACTCGATCTGGAATATCCTGCCGGATGATAAATAAAAGAATAGCAAACAGTCGAACGATCTATCGTTTCTTTGGCGCAGCTTTGAATAGCGCAGAAAAGTTCACGGACAGACGACTCTTGGAACACTTCTGGCACAATTCTTTGACTGATAATTACATGTAATTTCACACACGCTATTTCAAGGCATAACGGCAATGCCGAAAGCTTTGAGAGACATGGGAGTGACAAAAGCGCGAAATGTCTTCATTGTCGAGTCATCGGTATTCTGAATGCGATGATTCAAATTCGGAAGTGCCAATAAAACAATTTGGACTATCCGCGACAGTTCGTATTAGCGATGTCTGATGTGATCAGACGAAAGAGAGCGCATGCGCAAGAATTCAAATAATAATCTAGATTTAAAATCCTTTTGGATCCGTCTATCTGGAAGATCGCTCGGGATGAAAATCACATGCGACTCATTTATCCTTTTTGCATAATTACATGTCCCATATTTCATTTCAGATTGCGGTAATCTCGTAGTCGCGTATCTTAATTTAAATCTTCTTCAATATTTTGATGCCCGTGTGCCTCGATGAATACGATTCCGTTGCGCTCTTTCTCGGTTTCCAGGTTCTGTCTCGTTTCTTCCCGTTTCCTGCCACTGCATGATGACATTCGCGTAGTTGCGTCATCACATCGCCTGCCCGAATCAGCTCCTTCGTCTGGGACGATTTCGCTGCTTTCCGTTACTTTCCTGCCAATCTGCCGAGCTTGCGACACACGCGCGTCTTGCGACAATGAGAGCTTACCAGAGCGAAAACAATGGCAGTTCCGATCGCATCGAAGCTGACGGAAGTCGCCCGCGGAAGATAAGCCGCACAGATCAGATCACACACGCGACACATTTTCTTCTTTCCTCGCCCGCCGTCCGCCGTCCGGCGATTTTTTATTGGCGTAATCAACCGGGGCATTACGTGTCGGCTGGTTTGCGTAAAAGCGACGCTACCGAGAGCGAACTTTATTGCCGTGTTGGAAGAAACCGGTTGACAGTTTTATTCGGCGCGACAATGTCTGCGCGATTATGAACGATTGCTCAACGCGTTTTTCACGATTCGTGCACCGCTCGTGGACGGTCTCGCTGACGATGCTTTCAGAATTCTTCTACGTTGGGATAATCTATGAAAATAATCGAAATCTTGCCGCTAACGTCATTACTGTCGATCCTCCCGCTTCTAACGCCGACTGCAGCCATTCTTCGCAAAATAGACTCGGACACTGATACGAACTCAAGTGAACATCATTTTTACGTGACTTCCATTTTGCTTTCATGTTTGAATGATGATTTACGCCATTGAAACGAGAATGGAGACAATCACCGAAGGCCTACTAAGAACAACGGAAGGATCTTAAGGTCAATACTCTACGCGATAGAATTCGCGAGACGTCTGCGAGATTCAAAATGGGCCAGAAAGTGGGCCAGAATCAGAAGACGAGCATGAAGAGTCCATGTAAACAGAATGGACGATAACCGGCTTGCAAAAATCGCAAAAAATGGGAAACCAAGCATGCCCAGGTCACCTGGACGGCTTTCAAAACGTTGGTGCAAAAGTTGGACATCAACATCACAGGAGAACGAACACATTGGATGAAATACAGAATGTGGTCCTATAAGAAGATGAGGAAGGAGAAGGAAACCCTCGCAAAGATTGAGGATTTCAAGATATATCACTGGTAATACTTTGCGGGATAGAATTCGTAACGAAAACATTCGCGACATCTGCAAGATTCAAAATGTCATAAGATGGGCCAGAATCAGAAGACGAGCATGAAGAGTCCATGTAAACAGAATGGACGATAACCGGCTTGCAAAAATCGCAAAAAATGAGAGACTAGGTACCTCCGGACCTGGATGACCTCCAACAGTTGGCGCGAAAGTTGGACATCAATATCAGAGGAGAACAGGCATATCGGATGAAATACAGGACATGATCCTGATAAGAAGAAGAAGAAGAAGAAGAAGAAGAAGAAAATTATATTTTTAACGCTGAAATCTCTCAGTTGATCCATATTGCCCGCTGCACTTCGTTTTCATTCGATATCCATGAACAGTCAATAAAAGAAATCATTCCTTGAGCTGTTGGGCTATTGAAAGCATCATTTAAGCAACGCGGTGATTCGTTGATACAAGAAATTGAAACGATGTAAGTAAATAAAGAACGCGATTCCATTGTTGGAACACGTAACAATAGCGATCTACATGTTACGCTGTATTCCATAATCGCTATTTGGCCAACGTTTCCGTGGCAAAGCGTTAATGACTGGCTCGAACTGGCGCAACGAACCGCGCATTGCACGGTATTGCCGAAAAATACTCCATTTAATTTTTTTCGCCAAGCAAAGCACACAGTTTCTCCTCTAACACGCGTGATAAAATATACAGATAAAATATACTTTAACCAGAAAAAGAAAAAGGGAGGGATGCCTCTTTGGCGTAATCGCCCCTGCCGCGATTTCATTCCTGCGATTTTATTATCTAAAATCGTAAAATCATGTCTGCCCGAACTTGGTCTCCTCTCGAGCGTCATCGACGAGGATTTGAATCGTTTCCGTATCGAGGTTTCCCAATCCATTGTGCGCGGAGTATATCGCGCCGCAGGTCTCGTTGCAGCAGCTTTCCGCACGTCTAACCTGCCGTGAAGCGTTATGAAACGTCTCGTAGCGTCACACTGCTCGATCCTCGTCGAAATCGCCTGCATTGAGCAGCGAGGCCGAGGGTGCATCGCGGAGCGTATTCCCTGCTTCGATGACCCTCAAGGACGACGCATCACTCGCGACGAGAAAGCGAACAGTGCGCGCGTGCGCGCGTGCGCGTGTGCGAGCGAGCGTTTCCCTTTTCCTGTCGCAATCGGAAAGGCGGATCGCGTAAACGGTAGCGCGTGCACAGCATTTCTCGCACTCTCTCATTTCCCTAGGATGCTGTTCTCGCTGCAGCCGACATATAGCTCGCTTGAACGCGCGGACGATCGATTCTCGACGAAGCGTGTCAATTGGAAATTTCATTGGCGCGACGAGCGTGATCCTAATTGAAACGAAGAGAAATAAATTTCTCTCTCCCCCTCTCTGTTCTCTTGGGCAAAGCACCGGAATCGTAAATTCGGCTTCGAGTTCGACCTTCTCTCGCGAGACTGTCCTTGAACCAAGATAAGTTCTGCCTTCTGTCACCGCTTTCTTGCGATTATCTCGACATACGCAGATATCGATTCAATTTATGTAATGGGACCGAAATGGAGACGAGACGATTGACGATTGACGATTGCTTTCAATCCCTTTCAATTCTTCCCTGGAACCCGAAGGGACGCGAGCGCGCTCAGGAATATCTCCGCATTCGAAGGGCCCCGCCCAACACGCTCGTTGCACGCTTCGCATTCTCCGCTCTGCTAAATGTTACGATCGTCCCGCGCTTTCTGCTTCCTCTTTCCCGGAATGGCGAGGGTGCAGCGTTCTCGTTCCCTTCGCCGAGGACGAGGTCCCAACTTCCCTTTCTGATCGCGATCGCGGATCGTTTCTTCGGATCGCCGGCGGATCGGCAGCGTGCGAACTCGACCGACAGCGCGCGCGGGAAAAGTCGAGCAAGAAATGGGAAGGATGTGAGAGCAGACACGCGAATCGTAAAGTCGACCAGCTCGCGCGCGCGCCCGCGCACCAAGTGCACTTGGTTGCTGCTGCGAGGCGTGAACTCGAGTTTTTCTTTCCTCGAGATACTTTCTCCCGTGTGTCAGAGGAAGAAGAGAAGAAAAGAAAGAGAGGACGACGCGATGCATCGAGCGTTGTCTTCGTTGGGCTGGAAAGTCGCGGATAATTGAGCGAAGCCGCGGTCCTGCGTGGTTAATTAGCAGGCATTATAGCATCATGGTGCATCATCATCATCACGCATCCCTCAGCTTCCTCGTTCAGCTCGAAATGCACCTCTGCGGTGATTCGTCTCTCCGCTCGCGGCGACTCGCATTCTGCGATTTCGAATTCTCGTCGCCGCGCCGAATTCGGCTAGAAAGTATATTCAAATAGCCGCGCAGGCGCCGAGAATTCCCGAGCGAGCGGTCGAGCGGTAAAAAGTGATATCATCGTTTCGAATTACGATCGCCGCTTAGTCTTGCGCTGCGTTCGACAAGAAAGTCGCGCTCGTCAAAGAAGCCGTCGGAATTTTTAAACACAAACACTTTCACGAGGTGTTTTTCGCTTCTCTCGGCTGCCTCTACACGTATGCACGTATACACGTTGCGCGGTCGTTACGCGAGGACCAGTTTCTACGTGTTTTCTATCAGGAGTATCGCTGATGAAAAAACAAAAGCACTTTCTTGCACGCGCCTCGTTACGCGAGAATTCGTTTCAAATCTAGGCTGATCTTAAAATTTTTATACGATTCTTGTGTCGCGTTAGCTGCGATCGGAATTAATCCGGAACGATTGCCTGTTTCTCGTCTTTGTAGAAATTTTCCCGATTTTTCTATCTTTCTATCTGAATCCGGATTCAAGTTAGAATTTCGATGGATTCGACTGGAATCCGCGATCGTAACAAGGCGGCTATTTCTGGACTGCTTCACTGTTCCACGATTATTCCTGGACGCCAGAGCATTCCTGATTTAGGATACTTTATGGCCAACGCCGCCAATCTTCTTCCGCCTCGGTTTCCTTCGAAAATTCGAGCAATCGTTGAACTCTCAAGTGAATGCAATTCTCAGATCGTAGTGTCCGAATGCTTTGGAGTGATACTTTCATTGATTAATCTCTTACGAAATTTTGAGAGCATTTATCAGCATTTATTCGGCATTTATTGCAGCCGTCTTCGTCTTTCTTTTGGAAATAAGAGACGTTCAAAGTAAGAAGCACGTTTACAACGTCGAAGCGCGACGATTCTTTTTCTTTATCTGATCTGTTTTTAATTAGTCAGGATCAAAGTGCTGGCATGTCATTCTCGCGAAAAGTTGCCACGATTATTCCCAGATGCGAGAACCTTCCTGATCTAGGAAACTTTATGGCCAACGACGCCAATCTTCTCCCACGCCTCGGTTTTGTTCGAAGATTCGAGCAATCGATGAACTCTCGAGTGGATGCACTACAGTTCTCAGATCGCTGTTGAGATCGTAATGCTCCGAATGCTTCGGAGTGATGCTTTCATTCACGGATTAATCTCTTGCGAAATTCTGAGAGCATTTATCAGCCGTCTTCGTCTTTTTTTGGAAACAAGAGACGTTCGAAGTAAGAGATTCACGTGCAACGATCCTTCTTCTTTAACTGATCTGTTTTATCTAATTAGTCAAGATCAAGACGTTCGCGTCTCACTCTTGCCGGGAAATTGCCGCGGACCTTGTTGGGAAAATAAATTGTTTCCTGACGAGCATATCGATGATTCAATCGCCTGCAGACATTACGGAACGCTTTGTATATTCCGAGACACTCTTCGCGTAATTTCAAGCAATTTCTCATGCAAAGAGACTGCATTTTCCTAACGGAGCAATCGATATCACGCATATGTCGCGCGGTAGAAATATGCGAGAACAGAATCGAAGGACGAAATCGATCCGGTGACGGTAGCGGATATCCCAACCATATATGCGATCTGCATCGGTTGCAGGCGTGTCGTTGGATAAATCAGCATTTCAAGGATAACAGTCGTGGAAATACATAGAAGTGGGCGCAACTCACATCGTCCACGTGTCACTTTTGGTTCTAGTTTAATTTCGTCGTTCGCTCGCAACGGAAGTACGGTGCCTTTCGGGAATACGCGACAAAGTAGGTCGTCGGATCGTATTTCGGACAGGTGGTCTTTCCCCAACTTCCGGTGTGTCCGAGCCCTGACCCTTTAATGCAGTCGAACTTGACTGCGATATCAACTCGTAATTTGCGGCCGTTTTAAAATATTCACTTCACTTCGCGTCACTTGACAACAATCAGCTCGCTTTTAATTGCATTTCAACGTCTCGTGATTCCTCATACCGCGATTCCTCAGCGTATTAATAATATTCTATGAAATCTAAAAGTGAGGAGGAAAGGATAATTTCAGATTCATTCCGTATTCACTTTCCCATTGAATTTTGCAATCGCCGTTCACGCTAGTTCACGGTCGTGCGTTTATCTTTTCCGCGATTTTCAGAGGATTAACGCGAGACAGACATCTGACATTTAAAGAAACGGGAATTTTCGAATGTACGCGCGCGCTTGTGCGCTTTCTTATACTCGCTCTTTGCTTTATTCGTGGTTTGAAAGGAAGATATGAAACGCTCGAGAAGCGACCGTCGATTGTGAGATGTAATATCCGAATCTCGTGGACGTTAATTTGAACGAATCATTTATATTTGCTTATGTGCATCTCTTTCTATCTTCATGGCCGCGGAATCTGGCGGGAAACGAACTCTGGCCGGCTTTGGAATTTCATTTCTCAAAGCGGGCTGCGTGTCTGATCTTATCGGGCCGCGCGAGGCCAGATTGAAACGAATTCTAGGCGAGGACCAAGTCCCTGAAGCCAAGCCAGCAAGGCACTAGTCGATGCAAGTGGCGGAACTGGCCGCAGTACGGTCTAAACGCTGGAGATCTTTGTATTCCGGGAAATCGGGCTCGCGCAATTAACGCGGGCGGTTTATCTGCGTCATTTGCGAAACGGCCGTTCTTGCGAAAGAAAAAGCTCGTGTTGCATGGAATTAACACTGCTATTAGTGGACGGCAACGAAACGCGCACGGGACAACGATTCTTGTACTTTTACTTGGCATTTAGCGGCCGCCGAGTATCCCGAGCGTCCTGCGAGAAAGAGGCGTCCCGAGGCGTCTCGTTTCGCGAAACAGCACGAGCGAAATGGCTCCCGGAGCGGACACGAGACGCCAGAAGACCTCGAGAAAACCAGAAAACCAGCGAGGACGAGGACCAGGAGTGGGCGATACCTGTTTCGCTCGCTTGCTCTCCTCTCCTCGCTCGCTTCAGGGACAAGACGCGGCGTGAGATTCACCTTTGCCTTCCATTTCCCGGAGATCGCGCGTACTCGGGATCAGCGATCCTTCTATGCCCTTCTATACTGATGAAGGACCGAGAGAGCGACAGGCTCGCCGATAGCTTTGACTCCTGATCGAGTCCTGTCGCTGAGCTGGCGGAGCAGCAGCATCTTCGAACGTTTCGTTCACGATCGTTCTCGATCTCGCTCGACACTTTCAGGAAGAGGGGGGGGGGGAGGCAGAGGGACCGAAATTTTGCAAATTTCCGCTCCTTTCCATCTTGCGTCTTGCGTCTGCTTTGCATCTCGCGAGAGATCGATCGCGAGCGATAGGGAACTCTCGGCGAGGAGGATCCTCCTTTGTGAGGCGCGCGTCCTTTTTCTCTCTCTCTCTCTCTCTCTCTCTCTCTCGCGGGAACGCGCGATAGAGAGGACTCGCGTCTGGCGTGAAACACCTTGATATGTATCACGAATTGCGCAATCATTTCGCCAAGTGCGCAGCGGTCGCACTCGCTGAAACGCCATAAAAATATATCCGCCGGTTCGAAAGTGGCGTAACGTCATTTTAATTAAGTGCGCGCGATAGAAGAGCGGGGTCCCCTCGCGAATAATTGCCGGAAGGGATAACAGAGAGACGAGCTAATTCGATGATTTCTTTCAAGTGATCCAGATGAAATCTGCATCTCTATCGCTCGATGGAAAACTTAACGCGATGCCGCGTCCTTGCTTCGAGCTAACGAAAGACAATAATCCCTTTCGCC
Source organism: Eciton burchellii (assembly GCA_020341155.1). Taxonomy (NCBI): domain Eukaryota; kingdom Metazoa; phylum Arthropoda; class Insecta; order Hymenoptera; family Formicidae; genus Eciton; species Eciton burchellii. The sequence continues at coordinate 489,648 of JAHMML010000066.1, read as the reverse complement.
GTATTTGCTCGGTTAAAGCGAACCGGTTGACGGATAGATCGCGATCACGAAATTTCCAGAAGGGACCGCCTGCGTCGATCGCGAAGCGCGCGGTCTCGTTGAAAATATATGCCGAAGATATCCTGGACGAATGAAATACGTATTCCATATCGTCGCGAGGCATCGGTCGCCCCGATCCAAACATCTCCCAATCCGTCTCTGCTTCTCCCGCGACTACTTTGCGCGATTTTCAAAAGCGGTCGTTGTATATACATGCCTTGGGCGTACGCGACGCTTCCCACGAGGGGCAGGATGATCCCGTACACCCAGATCATTCTTCACGGATCGGGGGGTAGCACACGATGCGATCACATCGACGATCGAGCGGACGAGGAAGCGGCTCGCTGCGCGAACATCTGCGAGGCCGCGCGAGCGTGCGGCCTCTGAATAGCACTCGCGCACCACGCGCGAACGAACTTTCACGACCGAGGAATGTTTCTTTCGTCGTCACCAATGCCCGATGGCAGCTTCGTGTCCTCGACGACGGGAACTTGGGCTGAATCTGAGGCTGGATCGATGCTCCTCGCGAATTTCCTCGCGATTTCCACGAAGCTGATTCCCTCGAAGCTGATCCTTAAGCCTCCTCGCAAACGATCTTGTGATCGATCTCCTTTGCACTAACGTTTCTCAACATTCCAGGCCAGAGGCCATTCTCGTTAGCCCACTCTCGACACTTGCCGAACGATCCGCGCGAGCTATGTCGATCAGCAAACGGATACTTCTCGCGGATCGGTATTACTCAGATCCTGGAACTAATCGCGGCACTGCTGAGGGCTAGCCGTTTCCTCAGGATTCTCCATGACGCGTCTCCTGATCGTTCACTTGCCTCCACCGATCCTGCGGCTTGCAGCGGGATTACACCGTTGCACTTAACGGTTGCGAATTTGCCTAGGACCGAATCAGAGATCACTAACTCGACGGCATTTTACCCGCGGCTTTACTCGTCCAGTCGCTATAACGACGATCCGTTCCCTTCACCGGCCGACCGTCGAGTGCCCCGGGCCTGAGGCCCCTTTTGCTCCCTCGATGAAAGTCCCGCGCCGAGCGGGCCCGACCAGCCGAGTCTGACGGGAGCAGCGAGCTCAAGCTACGTTCAATCGCTACGTGAAAACATAGCGTCTAGCTAGTTTATTGTATGCCTTTGTATGCTCCGTGCACGCTTCGCTTCGTGCGGCCATCACGCCAAATGCCACGACAGAAACATCAAATTCTCTCCTCCACGCAAGAGAAATTTATCTTGTCACGCGATCGAATCCATTTGATGAAACGGATTAAATTTTTCCGACTGCGCGATAATAGCGCCGATAATAGCGCGACTTTAAGTCTATCGGTTTTGATACGGTTTTAAGTATGCAGTAAAATCGGATGTTCATTCTGCCCTCTGCTCATCGTCATCAGAGAGAAATTGGGATATGATTTTCTGCGGGGATGACTTGCCGAGAATAAGATATATTGGGCAATTATCCCGACGATAATTGGGCACTTAGGTCGCGATCATGCGAATTGCATTGCATTGATTGATGCGCCGTAGATTTCTAATTGCATGCATTAGATATCCAATTGCGTGCAACGGCTGCGCATCTCTATCCAAAAAATAAACGTCTGGTCACGTGTTTACGCATTAACTTTCGATGCCTTATAAATATAGAGAGCTGTGTAATTGTGAAATTGTTTCATGTTAAATTTCAGCAATTCCAACTCCAGTTTCGGAAAGTATTTGTGAAAAATAATCCTCTGAAATCGGATGCAAGCCCTATTAAGCACTTTACATCATGAATAATCCAAGAGACGAGCTCTTGCGGTAATAATTTTTTTATCATCGTGATCAGAAGTTTCGTTTCTCGAGCAATATGTCGTCATAAATTTACGAGAGCTAGGAAGGAGCATAGAATTTCATAAATTCGCTAAATTCTCTGATAAAGTGATGCCAGATCCTGTCCATGCTCCAATTACCCTTCGACAGCCTATAAATACGCGCTGTACGACCATGTTCTAGACCGGACTAGATCGAAAAAATCTAGCTATCTCTGACCGATCGACCCCCTTTTAAGCTTATCGTAACATTAAAGAGGACTGTCGCGATATAATGTCCGCGCGAGAATAAATCACTTTTTAATTGCGATTTCATATAATTATGTTCACGGCTGATGCCCGAGTCTCTGCGTGGTTTTTACGAGGGAGCAAAAACTTGTTGAAATATACTAGCGCAACGAGAGCCACAATGGAACACTTTTCTTTTCGCGAGGGAAGGATTTAGAAATCACTTTGGAAAAAAAGTGAGATCTCCGGAAGTCAGTTCTACTGCAGGTCAGTTCTACTTTTACGTTAACACCTCACAAATCTCGATTTTAATCACCAATCTATCTAGAAGAGTCCCAAAGAGTCATCAAACAGAGGAAGCAATTTCTTCATTTGGACAGAAATTGAATCGAAAAAGCCTCTGCAGATCCCACCGATCAAGCCGCCTGTGAACTCGAGGTCGGCTGTAATCGCTACGCTAGCTGCAACAATCCCGCGGACAACAACTTGTTATTGCCGCCCCCCGTGGGTGGGGAGGGGCGAAGGAGAGAAAAAAAAAGACAGGGTCGGTCGTGGTCAGTGACGGCGACGGCTTTTCTCGCGCGGCAGAGTCGCCTATAAGGTTACCGCGACTTTACCGTTAAGAGAGCCCCCCTCTCCGGGGCCCGCGCGTCACACTTGGGCCCTACCACCTCCCTCGTCTCCCTCGTGGTGAACCCTGCCGCCGCGATATTCCGCGCGATCGCGTTTCCAACACGCTCCGGTGCGGCTCCATCGCTGCCCCCTCCCGTCCACCTTCATTCGCCGTCCTTTTCCTTTTTTTAATGATTGCCGACGTCAGTCCGGGCCCCTTTCACATCCAGTAAGGCCCACCTTCTTCTTTCGTAGTTGCTCGAGAAACAGAAGTACTTGTACAGGTACTCCTCGATATGCCTCTAACATAAGTCGGATGTAATACAAAAACACGGAGCTTTTCCAATAGAAGTTATTAACTTGTATCATTTTCGAGAGATAAAGAAGAGAGAGAGAGAGAGAAAGCAGCATTTATGCACTGGGAAGAATCTCTTCAAGCACAGAAATAATTCAATCGTGTTACAGAAACATGTATGTAATTACTGACTACAAGACTATGCGAATGCAGATTCGTTCAAAAATTGCGCGCGCGCGCACGTATATGTGTGTGTGTGTGTGTGTGTGTGTGTCTATAAAACTTACATATAAGTATGTGTGAAATTTGTCAAAAGAAAAAATATGTAATAGTAACAGTGATAATAATAAAAACGTAAAATAATATAATAATAATAATAACAATATATATATAATCTTAAAATTAGAATTAAAATGTTAATCGTAATGATACATCGTAATGTCCTGAATTTTTGAATAACAAAAAGTCTTGAAGTAAAATTCTCCGGGGATATTTACAGTGGACGGGCACAATATCGGGCACGAAGAAAATGCGCCGCGTCGGCTTTCCGCTTTCGTCGGCTCAAAGATCACGGCGATAATTGAGGACGTCGTTGAAGACGACGCGAAACGCATAAAAGTAATGAGTTTGGAAAAGCCGCGCACGCTTTCCTTCCGTAAGGTCTACCATAAGTCACTCGTAATTGCACCCGCGTTTCTTCGTTAATTACCGAACGCGTCAGCCGGCTGTCTCGAATTTCCGCGCGTATTCGTGACGCGATTGAATTAACGTAATCGCGGAATCTGGAGCGCTCGCGAGATGATGGTTTTGCAAACGCGGGAATCAAAGCGTTATCGGAGCTCCAATTTAAAACGAAAATAGATCGGGGACAAGATCTCAAAATTGCGATCATACTAATAATAACGAATTAACGTTGCTGCTGTGAAAACGGTTTTCGTGTAGTATAACTCTGCGAGATGCAATGCGCATTGCGTATCGCTCAGTTATATCAATACTTTTTAATCAGGAACTGATATGAATACAACCTGATCGATGGAAGACTATTCAGTTTATTTAAAGTGATCGATATCTTTGATCGTTAACTTGCATACCGCACACTGCGAGCAAAATATCTCAAGATCATGTTTAGAAGATGTTTTTATAACACAAGAGCGGACTCTTGATGAATATTTTAACGATATTTTAATAAATACGCGCGGGCGCACGTCCGATTATCGCGCTCAATGTGGGCTGTTGATCAAGTAGCGAATGGCGTCATCTGACGGGCCTTTGCAGTACTAGCTCGCCAGTCGGCGAATCCGGAGCGAGGGCAAGCGGGCGAACGCGCACGTAGATGCTCTGTTGCCTCGCATGGGGAACGGCTGAAGGAAACGGTGCCGGCATACGAGAGTGACGGTCGCATGCTCTTCGCGAGGCACTCGATGATCCTCGCGTCCGGTTAATCCTGCTCGAGCGGATGTGAGTACCGAGATATGCAATGACGAGATATGTCTGATGTCCTGCTGGCATGTCGTCAATTAACGTCGCTCATTGCACCCATCTTTTTCAGAAGTCCGCGTTGCAAACCAGTGCAACGACTTTCAACTCGTTGCGAGGTCTCATTGCTTGTCTCTAGCAGCCTATCGCGATGAATCCTCGTAGCTGTGTCTCGCGTCTCCCCGTTTTCCGGGTGTTGGATGCGTTCGCAGTGTTTACGCGAGGTGTTACAAGCTCCATCAGGCGGCTGTCAGCCTAGAAGGATTCAGCTATGGCCGAGGGCGGCACGGAGCCAAAGTCTATCGACGGTCAGAGCCCCCTCGCGCGGGGTCAATTAGAGATAAACGAATGCCTGGGTAACTGGTTAACATACTTACAGGTTGGTATACCCCTCGTACCGATATCATCTACTGCTGCCGAAAAGTAAATCGTCTCTCCTATCGTACAGACACTGAACGGCCTATGTACAGCTGGTACTAAGCTAGCTCAGTCTTTGCAAGCCCTCCTCTCCGTGCATGATACAGTGGCGCAATGTCGCTTGACAGGCCAGTGCTTGGCTGGATGGGAAGAGCTGACAAGGACCACGCATATAGCCAGCAACACTGTTAAAAATCATGTGATCACTGCTATGAGAGATCACGAGTCTCGCGACAATGATGGGGACAAGCACGTTAGTAATCACGTTCAGTCCGACTGTGCATTGAAGCCTGAGTACAATGAGGAGTGTCTGATGCAGGATGTTTTTGCACTTTTAGGATATCCTTAGGGAGAATCTTCTGACATTTATAAACTTGCAATATCAATTCTGCGTCGCTTGTTGCGAGTGTTTAGGTAGGAATTTGAGTATTATGAAAAATTATATTATGCTCTAGATAGAATTATTCAAGTTAGATGACAATAAGGTCATCTTGGTAAAGTATCAAAGTATAGTTGAAGTAACATTAAAGTCCTTATTATCGTAGAAATTAGAAATACTATAATAGTCTAGGATATATAATAGTCGACGATTACAAATTTAATGGGATGAAATTCAACAGATCCTCATTTCAATTATTTATTCGACTATTCAGGTGGTATGGCAGAATGTTCTTGCTCTCAAAGTGGTAGTAGCGAGTGCGACATCGCTGCGCTTCAGCAATGCTTCGAGCGTCTCTACAGCTCACCAATACCACCAGTGTCCTCCTTATCGACCCAGCAATCGGCACAGAATTGTCAAAGATCCCCCTTGCCATACTCGTTGTTTCCTCTGCAGGTAACACGTCGGTGCACTTAGCGCTGTCCTATTTTGTAACAAGCACGTCACGCTCGGCTTCATTCTATGAAGGTTCAGAGGAGATGGTCAGAAACGGCGGCAGCAGAAATGTCAGACGAGTCTGCTGAGAATACCATGCGACGCTGGTCGATGCCTTGGGATTGCAAGCATGTTATAGAATGGCCACGTCAGGATGCGAGGTCGAGATTACGAGTACCGCAGCAGGATCGCAGCAGATCGATTACGCCTGATTCAGTGTGGAAAACGTCCACGATGACTAGTCAGGATGGTCTTCAGGAAGCCATTCAGCTATTGTCCTGCAAGCCAGGTAGCAAAGACTCGGGCGAAACTTTTTAATTAATTTTGTCCACGCTGATATGGTATAGATAAAAAGTTCCATATTGTGAAAAGAAAAGGAGAGAAGCATCTCTCTCCTTCTAGATGATTTATGAAGAATTTCCAGAAATACACGACGCGATAATTTCGAAAATTGAAAATCTTTGCATGTTTGTATAATTCTTTTTAATTTCATTTGATTTTCGTAAGATGGGCCAATTTGGCGGATTATGTACAACTATTTTGTTTTGCAATTCTTTCAATCTGCAATTCAAAGATTTTACGTTGCGCAGGAATGCGGCCGTCCAATCAACTCTCGGCTTACACTAGTCAGCACATCCCAGGTGTCACCTTAACGACCTGCAATTTCGATTCGAATTACGATCCCACCATCTGGCCAGGTTCGCATAGAATAGGTTCACCTAGATGCTGGCCTCAGGACTCTAGCGATCATTCCGATCAGTCCGGACATCGCGATAGCGATCACAGTGTTTACAGCGGCGAGCATAGAGATTCGGGTAAGATTCGTCATGAATTATCAAGCCAGAATCCATCAAAGAAAATCGCGAATTTTATCATGATAATTTTATAATTTGATCTCGCTACAGAACAAAGCGGTGCCAGTGGCAGCAAGGATAGCATTCATTCGCATTGCGATCATAGAGAAACCGAAACTGGTAAGTGCAGTAATAAACATTGCATTCGAGATATTTCGGTATCATGTCGCTGTGTATCTTTGTCGATCTGTGACGATCAAGTTTGAAGGAGACTATCGAGCGCGGTGAATTCAATCTATTTCTTTGAAGGTATAATGGATGTACTACCGTCTCGTAAGAGCAGCTCATCGACCGACTCCTGCATCTCGGCGCATAGCCGATCGGGCTCGGAAAGTGCGGGTGGCGGGGTAAATAAACGAGATCAGTTGTTCCCTAAGTGTTAAGAGCACGGTGTTAGTGAACTTAATTTTATTAATCTGATACCTTTCTTCTCTCCTTCATTCATCCAATATATAACGGATAAAATAGATGTTCGTACACCGACATTTTTGCACTACACCTTTTGCCTTTCTGATTGCTAAAGTATAAAGAATTTTACGTGTATGTATGTTGGTGTATATATATATATATATATATATATATATATATACACACGTTCTCTCTCTCTCTCTCTCTCTCTCTCTCTCTCTCTCTCTCTCTCTCTCTCTCTCTCTCTCTCACTCTCTCTCATGTATATAGAAATAAAATCGGCAAATAAGACAATGTAAGGATACGAAAAAATATATATTTGTAGGATATACATGCAGTCGCGAAAAAATGATGGCGTACGAATTACTTTTACTCGATTCTATTTACAATGCTTCCTTATATTACGTAATGCTTATATAATATGAAGAGAGACTCACTCTCTCTCCCTTTCTCTCTCTCTCTCTCTCTCTCTCTCTCTCTCTCTCTCTCGCACTCCTTCTATTTCACGCATATATGAACGTCGATAATTTTAGGAGTGTATGAGGTCGCAATTATATTCGATGTGGAGCGGCGGTGATCTATCTTTCATCAAGTTGCCGGAAAGCAACGAGGTTCAAGATGAACATCCACCGACCTAGATATCCACACTTTTGCTGTGTGTTCAGGATGTATCGAAAACAATCAGTTTTTGGATTACCGAATCATGAGATAACGTTTCTGCGAAGAATCATTAGCTAAAAACTAAGAAAATAGTACGAAACTTTCATCGACAATTTACATTGTCGCACTATGGAAAACTGCCGACGAAAACTGTCTGGGACTGTAGATATGTTGGATTGGATGTATAACATTTTGTGATCCAATGATCTAAATGTATATCGGCGTTACGATGAAACTTGTTGACTCGTTAATTCATCTAATGAAATTAATTTTATTCGCGTGACCTGTGACACGATGCCTGCGAGCGTGACGCGAGAATGCGAGTTAGTAGATGCATATCGATTGTGCAACTAACTATAAAAAAAGAAGAAGAGAAATATAAAGAACGTTATACGCACGTACGCACGTTATACACACAACATACATAGACATTTACACGTACGGGATGCTCATTTTATAATATTTATGAAATGAGCGCTATATATATTACCGTAAATTGTAAAAACGCAATGCAATACGAGCCGACGACTCCACCGAAAAATTGCATTTAAACAGCGTCTATTAATCTGTAACTAAATATTACAAAGTGGAACTCTCCAGTTAAACATATACATTGTTAATTGTAATAACGTTCGCATATATATATATACAGACATAGGTATAATCCAATCGGAGGGACCTGTTTTGCTCCTTTGTGAGAATTTACTCTTCGATCTTTCAATCGATACCAAAATGCCTGTCATCATTCGTTGTCCCCGCCTTGGCGGAGATAAGGAATAACACAGACTCGCGGAGTGTTCTTGCACGTCTCGCCAAGTATCATCGTCCGATCGATCCCGAAACATATCACATTCCACTCGCAGAAGCAACACACTTTATATCATCCTAATCTCGGGATACGCAATACCGCTCATTCCCTCGTACTCGTCTGGCATGTTACGTAAATAAAATTCAGTATGCCTGCATGTTACACGAAGGTTGTGTCAAATATTGTAAAATAAAAGTCAATACCGGTCTAAGTCTGCAACTTTTACTTTAAATCATTATTATTTCTTTTTACATATATTTAAACGTTAATATCTTCATGCTCGCATTCTCATCTATCAAGTATTAAATAATCTTTAAGTTCCGAATAAGATATCTTTTATTTGATGTGTGTGTGCGTGTGCGTGCGTGTGTGCGAGTAGGTGTTTGGGGTGTGTGTATCAAATATCGTATATCTTATATAGTTACCCTTTTATTCTTTATTATAATAAAATATGTTCCGATTGTTCAAAGTCCTTATTACAAGCATTTCTTGTAATCGCTTCGTAAAACGTTCGCAAATTTATAAGCGCGATTTATAAATTTATAAATTTATAAGCGCGAAATTTATAAATTTTTCTTCCGCGGAATTTCGAGACGCTTTTCATGCGCGACACGAAAGGAATTTGATGTATATACAATTTTTCTTATGGCACGGACATGATAATAATGATTTTCAACATTGTATAATAATTCCTACAACTATACGAGTAATAAAAAAAGAAACAAGAGACTACGTTTATATATTACGTCATTGTAGTCATGTACAGAGACCAAATCGAACTTGGGGAAACGTATCTGGTGACGCTCGTATCATTCGTTGACGCGAAGATTATTGTCGTATTTCCGCATCGTTGATCAATCAATTAACGATTCACTGATACGTAACTTTGATTAGATCACGATAAAGTTGAATAAAAATTCCTTCTCCAGCAACAATATCCCTATATGCTAATATCAGGTATACATATTCGCCTTTTGTCATTGACTTCGTCATCATCATCATAATCGATACCGAGCTCTCGAGTTATTAGTTATTTAAAAATCATTTGGAGATCTGATTCAATGAATGCAAAGAGAAAACTGAACTGGTCTGGATTTGAGTGAGGCTTATCAAGAAACTCTAATATTCCACCCGATATCCATATCGTGAAAAGAGAAGAAAACTGAGATTGTATGCCAGCCCCGATGTATAGAGTCCACTCGTAAACGAGATGACAATAAAAAAGACACATCGCTACAAAAACTAATCTCGTTACGATCATCATCGGAAAACGAGTATCCTTCGCGTAGCGTTTTTCTCTTCGCCGCTAGAAAAATGAAGGAATAGTCGTGATCGTCTATACTATTTCCTCCTCCGCTAGATCATCCTCGTCTTGACCGTAATCATCGTATTGATCCTTCATGTCGTCCTCTTTGTCCAGAGGACAGCGTGTACATCTGGACTCGTTGATCCCGTAGTTTAGACACGTGTCGCCTATGCATTCGCAACAACCATCATGGAACCACCTGTAACTGGTGGCACCCATGCTCTGGCAAGATGCGCGGCACTTGTTCCAAGAGTTGCACTCCGACATAAATGCCACGGTACAGTTCACCGTCATCACGTTCGGCTTCAATGGATGTGACTCCTGATCCACGTTCTCTGCGGCAGACAAGACGCATCGTTAATTTTTATGTTACATCCTTTTTTCTTCCTCTGTATCTTCCTAAGCTTTCGTACGTTTGCGCCTTTTCCGCATTTCGTCTCGCTTTTAGACTCGGACTTTTAGACTCGGACATCAAAACAGCTAACTGAGGTCTCTTTCATCCGCCTGTACATCGATATCTATCTGGACCATTGTAGTATACAAGTCTTTACGTCTAATTATAACATATCTTTTTTTATTTAGACTGGCAGAAGTAATGTAGATGAAGGAAATGGGAAAGATTTTTGAAAGAAAATTTAATTTGCTGTAAGCCCTATAGGGCTCTTCTTAAAATTTGTTTTTAATATTTAATCGATCTTATAAGATTATAAGAGTTAAAGTTATCAATTTTTTTGTAAATATCATTATGAAAGTCATGGTAGCATCACTATTATAAATTATATTGTAGTGAAGATATTTTATTCAATTATAATGATATCTAGTTCTTTTTTAATTAAATTCAATCTAGTTATAAGATTTACTCGTGATTATTGAATATCTGTTAAATCTATTTTATAACTTATAACTTATGGGATAATTAATTTTTAAATTTTATATTACATATTTTAAATAACATATTTTAATATAATCATTTTTAATATTTAAATTTTTTAGCTTTATAATCTATTTTTCATTTGATCATTTATTTTTATACTTAATTTACATTATATTTATATTTATACCTGATTTGACATCGCGATCATTGAAATTATTATTAAACGCCATCATCATCGTCTTATCATTAATGCAATGCCCCCTGCCTCGGGAGCTTTACTTTCACCGATGATCCCCGAGATATCGTTTCACCGGAATTCTTTAATTCTTGTTTCATCGTTAATTAGAAGAATCAGATTCGTCGGTATTAGCGTGATTCATTAAGCTTCAACTGCGATTCGCGCTTAGCGAATTCCGGATTCCGGATTCACGCGCGCAAATCTACCACGCGTACCGCGCAAATCTCGATACTCACGTATAGTATGGTACTTGACTTCTTTCTTCGTATTCGGTCCGAACAACGAGACATCGAAATCCACCGGATACGAGAAGGTGAGCCATCTCCCTAGCGTGTCTACCTCGGCAGTGAGCGCCTGGAACAAGGCGGGCACCGGCTCAGGAAAGTCCTCGACGTGGGATTTCTTGCTCAACGGGTTGTCAGTGATGTTCGGCTTCGGGCATAGATCTGCATCACGACAATTGCATCATTCACATGTAGGATGTTTCAAAATTATCGTTGCTTTCTTTTTCTTCTTCTTCTTCTTCTTCTTCTTCTTCTTTCTTGTTTTTTTTCTTTTTTTTCTTTTTTTTTGTATAAAGGAAAGTAGGACAAAATCGAGCGGGCGACCGGGCAAACCGGACGCCCGCTTACTCTCGCGAGAATCTCTCTATTAATGATGATTTAAGGGATAGCGATAGAGCACATTCAGCCTTAAAGAAGGCTACAATAATTTCCATGAAATCGATATATATATTTATTGATACTCATTACGTTAACTCGAAGAACGTGCCGGCAAGCGACGATCAACGAGGCAATATCATTGAGAAAGAGCATCGAGAAACATGAGATACAGATCACACGCGTGTGATCATCTAAGAATTGTCAGTTGTGACGATTTATTTCGAATACGAAAAAAGGGAGGAAAAAGAAACGACATTATTTACTATTCGAGAAGCGAACGAGCAAGTTCCCGTTATAGCTGCCGCGCCGATCGGAAAAATCCAACGATTCCTCCGAGGAAAACGTGAATGACGAGACGTTGGAGCGTAGATTATACGGGAATGCGCGTGCCGCGGGTTCTCGATGATTCGACGCCGATTTCGAGCGAACGGTCCCCAGCAAACGGGTTTAAAAACGTGCGCGCAGTCGCGCCTTGTTCTTCGATCAATCGCAGATCTCGAGCGGCCCTCTCGTGAGATGCCGTGAATAATTTGCAGCGATACCAAGCGCGACTTGACATTGTCTTGACGATATAACGAACAATAATAACAAACGATCGCCTGCAAGCAGGCGAGGCAGGCACGCGGGCTTCTTACCTACGCAAGAACAGCATTCGTCGTACAAGTAACTCAGGCACGAGAAACATTCCTTGCAGCAGGTACAGGTGACCAGGTCGCACTTGCAGCTCTGCGTGAGCATGCATTTGCTCACGACACTGGCGCAGATTGCCTCGTTGCACGCCTCCGAGTCTTCCGTCGCGGTCGTCAGCAACAGAATCCCGACGATGGTCGCGATGACCAGCGCGTGCAAGCTTGTCATCCTGCGTGAAACGGATTTTACTTAGTCCCCTCCGGCTTCTCTGATCATCCGCGGACATCCGCGCCGCTGGATCCTTTGGAACTTTGCGCGAAGGAGACAGAGAGAGAGAGAGAGAGAGAGAGAGAGAGAGAAAGAGACCAAAGCCACGCGCGTGTCAGGGATCACGACGTTCTCCATTCTAACGTTTCCCCGCACGAGCGGCCGTGTTTCGTCATCGAGGATGAGGGCACAGCATCCGCAGGGAAGGGAGGAGCGCTGAATCCTGATCTCGAATCCACTCGATCGTCAGCGTGGAGCATTCTATCGCAGGCACGCGGCCACTTTGTCATGTTCGCACGCGTTTTTCCTCATCCGTGATGCAGTCTGCTATTTACGCGCAGATGCCGGACACCGCGCCGCTGCGATTACAACGCTCCTCTCCTCGTGCCACTCCCGGAACGCCGTCCGCGACGACGCGGAGAGCGCCGATTATGCCGACGAGGCCCGATTAAGATTATTAAGAATATTCACGAACGTGAGTCAGGGTGTCATTAAGCGGGAGCGCGTGTTAAAAAGAATGAAATTTCAGTCCGCTCTCCTGGCAGCGCCGGCGCGCTAACCCGAGCAATCAGCGTAATGTTGCTCCTCTCCGTTCCAGGGATAACACGCCGAGGTCACCGTTTAAGATCGTTCAAGCCTTCGCGAGTCGTTCGGTCCTCCTCCTGTCGAACGGAAGTGAAAGCGATTTCGTTTCCTGTGCCCAAAAATAATTACCGCCCGATTATCCGGAACTGCGAACTGCGCGCGGAACAGGAATTCGCTTATCGCTGCGCGATGCGATAAGCTCATCGCCACATCGCATTGAAGAGATGCGTTTACGAGAAAACGCCACCGTGCTTCCGTAGTGGAAATCGAACAACGATCCATCCTTGAATTTCTTATCGCGGCCGATTGTTCGCAGAAATATCGGCGAACTCGAAATATCGGGCTTGCTCTCTTGGAAAGAAGGCCCGAAACGGCCCGAAGCGATTCGCTGCGACTTACGGCAGATAATTTCGGAAAAGGCAAGGCTTTGGAAAAAGCCTTCGTGAATCACCACGAACGTATCCTTTACTTTCGAAATGATTGCGTTTCCCTGCGAGCCAACGCTGACGCGCAAATTACATCCGGCAGCATGGAATATTTGTCGAGATAGAGGCCAGGTTAAGGAGGCGACATTAATCGAGTAGTAAACCGATCGCTCGGATGCAATAATTGCATCTCTCGAACGTGCCATTAATATCTATTTATATCGCGCAGAATCGCGTCCTACGATATCTCGGCTGAATTATTATTGGAAAAGAATTCCAACTGCAACGACCTGTTACACGCCGCGATCGACGCGATCTCGTACTTGTCACTAGCCGCGCGACTTTCACACTCACCTCGGCATGTTTTTATATATCTCTTTGTATATCTCTCCCTTTTTTTTTTTTTTTTTTTTTTTTTTTTTTTTTTCAAAGCATTAGATTATCGGACGTTATATACTCTCCGCCGGGATCTCCAACAACGAGATAGAGATAGAGCGTTCCGATTGCGAGATGATTTAACAGATGTATGACAGATCTCGAACTGATCTCTGAACAATAATATTTATTTGCGACTCTCCGTCAGATCTCAGACGGTTTTTCTCTATTTGTATCCGAACGGATCTGTCTCAGAAAATCCATACAAATCCGTTAACAATTTTGTTGATACATTCGATATGTATTCAAGCGCTGCATAAATGCTCCAGTTTCCGCAATCTAACGCGCGACATTTAAGTTTAATCAGTTTAGAACGCGTCTCTTGGAAGATATTTCAATTGACTGACCGATCCTTCTCGCTCGGACAATTATCGGACCGATATTATTTTGATAGAGTGTATTATTATTTAGGCAATACGTTGCTCGAGTAATGCCATTGCACTGATGACTTGTAAATCCATTCTCAAGAAACGCGAACGATCATATCTTTACCTATGAACGCCTATTTACTCCAAAATTATGATTTCATATCAAATTACTATCTTATCTTCGTGAGTTTGTATATCCGCGAATACGGATATTTACATTTACATTCTCATGGACGTAATAATACTTTACACTCTTCCCACATATCATGCATTTCATACTCTGCATACTTTAACATTTCCTACCTGGATATCGAAGCGCCACTTTAGATTCACAGATATCTTAATATATTACTTAATAAGTGTCACTACAAAAATATATATATATATATATATATATATATATATATATATATGTGCGTGTCCTTTGTCGTCGCGTTACTCTTCACCGTTACGTTTCACCGTTCATGCACCATTTCGCTGAACACTGCCGAATGACAGAACTCACTATGGCAGATTCCTGCGCTAGACTAGCCACGAGGATTTTGACGGAGGGGCGGCCGTAATGTTTTAAGGTAGGAGACCCCCACTCTAATTTTGAGAGGGTCTCAGGTCATCCGTAAATGAAGGCGCACCGACCACCGTGGAATGGCTTTACGACGGCTTCCAAAGTAATTATCTGCTATTCTCTTTTATATCCCCGCGTAAGCAGTCACACTTTGATAGTTTAAGCCTATTAGAGCCTTCCATCGCCAACAACAACCCTCCCCCGCTCTCCCTCCCTCCCCTCCCCTCCCCTCCCCCCGGATCTATAACTATATACTAAAGCTCGAGGTGGGCAGATTACGATCATTAACATTACAATCGACTCTCTCTCGGCGCGAAATTCAACAATGCAGACGCCTCTTGAGAACGACGCTTCGCATCGATTTTTCATCGCATCGACTGGCTTGACCGCCAACGATACTGCTCACAAGCGATAGTTCACGGAACTATCGATCGTTGATTGGTGCATGTTTACAGGCGTCTTAGTCTTAGCAAAAGTAGCCGTATCAAAGATATCCTTCCTTGCCGTCTCGTGCGACATCCCGTTAATCGATTCTCCCTGGTTGTTGTCGGCGATACCAATTCCACCGTTAGTTATTGCTTCTATCGAGTTCCTCACGTCGCGGAGGGATGACTCACGGTTCAGGGAAAAGGAAAATTCGGAAAGCAGGCGGGAAAGAGACGAGGAAGAGGGCGACATTCCTGGCCGCAACGGGGAGAGCCTGCGAAGCGTCATCAAGCGAGTGCGGATTACGCTTCAAAGCCTGCTTGCTGGAAAACTTGCCGGAACCAGAGTCTCAGGTCCAGGCCTGATCACACGGAGCGAGCGATCCAGCGGAGCGAGTGGAGATTCCGCTCCTGAACAATCCGTGACTCTCTTGGCGCGTATATTCGCCGGGGACGACGAAGCAGCCGCTCTCTGTTACGTCAGCGAGACGATGAATGGCGTCTGATGAATGGTATCCGATGATCGCCGATCAGTGGAGTGTTACGTGAAGCGGCAGCGGATCGGCCGCTGAATGAACGCGCTGAACGATACGCCTGGGACACCGTGTATATGGGAGGTCGATCGGGCAATCGATCGAGTATCGATAAAAATTCCAAGCGAGCGAGCGAAATGTGTTGGATGTTTCTCATCCAGGGACAGACACGCTCCCGCTGATGCTGATGCTGATGCTGATGCTGTGGCCGCTGCCGCGGCGGCTGATGCTGGCGCTCACCATTAGCCTCGCCTCTCTCGTTCCGTTGCCCGAGGCGATGGAATAACTTCAATAACAAACGCCAATCGCCTTCGCAGAAGGCGGTGGCAGCCTGGTATCTCTCTACCTACGTATCCGCTCGTACACGCGCGCGTTCACACGCGGCAGAAGAGGACTTTCCAATCATCTGTTACTGGAGCAGAATCTCTCCTTCGTCTCTCCTTCCTCTCCTCCCCTCCCTCCCCCATCCTCATCCCCATCCTCCCTTGTTCTAGCGCGGATGCGCAACCCTTGAGGCGCGCGATTGCGGCTCTTTATGGCGAAGAAACGCGGAGAGAGACGCGCGGGCAAACGAGAGTGACGAGAGTCTCGAGAGCGATCGCGGAGGAAGGAAAGAGGAGACCCGCAAGGGTCCGAAGAGGAATAACAAGGATGCCTCGAAGCATCCGTAAAAAGGATCTGCGGATCTTCGCGGACCGCGAGGAGTTAGGAGGGGGAGCGTTGACTTTTCGGTTTTCGCCGAGCGTTCCGCTCGTGCGCGCAGCTGCGCGTTTATTTATACGCGTATCTCTCTCGATGCGAATTAAAAATTAATGCGCGTTGGAGATCGTCCGGCGAGGGTTAAGACGACTGGATGAGAATGTAGCCGGTCATCTCTTGGATTGGCGGCGTCGAATTTCGCGAAAGGTCAGCCTCTTGGATGTCGCGTTCGCCAATGACGTAATATAACAGGATCACGGATCGAAATATCTTTTGCCTCCGAGAATCGATCGAGACGATCGCTTTCGGCTTCTTCTTTTTCTTATGAACAAGCAAACGCGATCCCGGGCGAATTACGTCAACAATTAGTAACGACGAGATCGAGGCAGGAGAAATTTTCGTTTTGGAGAAATCAAGGCGAATCGTTTCCGCGGCGACGACGATCATTCGCTCGATCATCCGCGGCTCTTGAAGTCTTGCTCGCCGCCTGAGATCATTCGGTGACCTCCTTCGTGCGTACATATAAATACGTATCCGCGTTATCGAAGCATCGCTGTCAATTGACACCGCGCCGTTATTGCGTTATCGCCGCCATTTACGATGCCGTCTACCGTATTATTATTTTCGGTTATTGCAGGAATTACCGAGCCACACGAGACACGCTCGTGAGATCGAGTCTCGACGCGGCTCGACATCGAACGACGCTCGTTTAAACGTTACTGCGCGCGATGCCAGACAGAGCGTGATAACGTCGAGAAATGTCTCGATGCTAGATAAGGAAACATCGCGCGCGGATGGTCACGTTTAACGCCGACCGGTATTGACGGAAACAATGGATCGTAATCAACGTAATCGCGCGCGATGCAATTCGAGAGATTCGAGAGATTCGTTCCAGGCGCCGAGGACGGCGGCTTAAGGAGAGCTTAATCGTGAATTGCCGAAACTAGCCTGGAGAGCACTCCGCTCCGCTCTTTCTCAGATTTTATTCTCTCTCCATTCTAGATTTATCAGTCGCAATTTATTACTCATAATTCATTCGGAAACGCGCCCGTTCTTCTCGCGCGCGTTTATCGGCGATTCGGTTACTAATTGCCGCTCGCCGCTTGTCTACAGCGAGCGCAATTCCCGTGTCAACGATCGTGTAGGTGACATTTAGAGTACGCATTGCGCGCTAATTGGCACGCGAGATAGCGCCTTTACGACTTGTCGCGAAACAAAGTCGCCAAGTGGATCGATCCTCCGGTCCCAGATCTCTTCATGAAATCCGACTTTCATGAGCGCCTCTCTGCGAATTAGCGTTCGATATTCGCGTCTCGCGCATCGATCGCTCGCGCGAGCGATCGATTCATTCTCCCGACTAAGGTGGAAAAGCCGACTGCGAGCGCGGGATCGCGCATTGAGAATAATCCCGTCGACGCTGATAGCGTCCCCGCAAGAGTACTCGAAGCGAGCTCGCTTAATGCGCGCCTTTCAGCGCGCTGCTGCCGGGGCTGCCGTATTGAATCGATCGCGCGGAGCGCACGATCGAAGCTGCGATCTTGGCTTCCCGCGTCCCGCGACGCTTCCACGAAGCGGCATTACAAATAGATCGAGAAAGCGCGCCGTTGCTTTGTCCCGCGACGCGCCACCCTCATCGAAAGTGCCTCGCTTCGGAGAGATTCGGCGGAACCCAGGAGAAAAGGAGAGAGAGAGAGAGAGAGAGGGAGAGGACGGGCTTTTCTGAGCAAGAGTTACCACAAGAGATCCCTTCCTGATGGAGATCTTCCTTCGGAGGAGCGTCCTCGCGGGAAAACGCTTCTTAACGGGCCGACGCGTGTCCCCGCGTCGCGGGGAAGGGAGTAGGCACTACGGTATCCCAGAGGGCGCGGGCGCGGGGTCCGATTTCGAGCGCGCCTTTAATCGGCGAGCCGAGCTGCTTCCCATGATCATAGAGAGGAGGCCGGCCGCCGCGATCTGGCGCGATCGCGATCCGGGCGGATCTCTCTCGCGCTCCCGCGGAGGAGGAGAAGGAGGAGCAGCCACAGCAGCAGCCACAGCAGCAGCCACAGCAGCCACAGCCACAGCAGCAGCAGCAGCAGCAGCAGCAGCAGCAGCAGCAGCAGCAGCAGCACCGGCGGCAGCAGGAGGTGGAGGAGGAGGAGGAGGAGGAGGGAAAGGAGGTGGAGGTGGAGGTGGAGGAGGGGGATCTATCTAACGGCGATAGAGAGAGCCGATCGATATTTACCTGGCACTACTCCAGCGGCGTCGTGTTCCAACGGCGGGACGGCGGTGCGCGCCAGTTACCTACGCGCGTGAGAAACTATTTTAAGAGCGCGCAACCGGTTCGCGCGTTGCGACGATCGCCGCGGGACATGTATCCGCGGCAAGAGGCGAAATCCTGCCTACCATCCTCTAGGAAGGGCCTTCCCTTGCGGTTTCGGCGAGAGCGGGTCCGCGGGCCCCGCACACGCACCTCTCGCACTCGCTCCCTCTCCCTTTCTCTCTCTCNGCAGCAGCAGCAGCAGCAGCAGCAGCACCGGCGGGAGGAGGAGGAGGAGGAGGAGGAGGAGGAGGAGGAGGAGGGGGAGGGAAAGGAGGTGGAGGTGGAGGTGGAGGAGGGGGATCTATCTAACGGCGATAGAGAGAGCCGATCGATATTTACCTGGCACTACTCCAGCGGCGTCGTGTTCCAACGGCGGGACGGCGGTGCGCGCCAGTTACCTACGCGCGTGAGAAACTATTTTAAGAGCGCGCAACCGGTTCGCGCGTTGCGACGATCGCCGCGGGACATGTATCCGCGGCAAGAGGCGAAATCCTGCCTACCATCCTCTAGGAAGGGCCTTCCCTTGCGGTTTCGGCGAGAGCGGGTCCGCGGGCCCCGCACACGCACCTCTCGCACTCGCTCCCTCTCCCTTTCTCTCTCTCCCTCTCTCTCTCTCTCTCTCTCTCCCTCTCTCTCTCTCTCTCTCTCTCTCTCTCTCTCTCTCTCTCTCTCTCTCTGGCCGAAGTGTCCTCCTCGAGAAATTTAAATCGCTGGGCGCGATCGAGTGGAGGGGGAGGGGCGAGTACGATGCACTCGCGGTGATGCGCGGTGAAATCGATCAAACTCGCGAGAGTCCAACTTCGCGGGATCCGCGAAACGGAAAGCCGATCGCCGATCGCGCGAGACTCAGGCTCGATCGCTCGTTCGATAAACGCGCTCTCGCGTGCACTGTATCACAACGTGTTTACGACGCAGCGCCGTTCTCGCCTCTCGCCTCGGGAATACGCGGCGGCGGTGTACACGGCTGACCCGTCGTCGTCAAAACAAACTCGCGGAGCGACGAGCGCCCGTCTGCCGCGAGGATCCACTTCCTGCTCGGCGGCGGCGCGCTCTCGGGGTCTCCCATCCGGCGCGGAGGATGCGCCGCGAATTCCGCGCGCGTCCGCACCGCCGCGCGTGTCACGCACCGTACGCACGGATGATGCACGCGCCGCTCGTTAGCGTTACCGCGTTGCGACGCATCGCGACGCACTGCGTCGCGCGGATCGGCGTCGCTTTTTCGAAAATCGCCGCTGATTGGAAATCAGAGCGGGATGAGGCGACGGAGAAAGCCAGGGAGAAGCGCGGGAGAAAGAAAGAGAGATGGAGGGAGAGATGGAGAGAGAGAGAGAGAGGGAGGGAGGGAGGGAGAGAGGGAGGGAGGGAGGGAGGGAGGGAGAGATAGGGAAAGGGGAGGAGATAGGGGGAGAGAGAGAGAGAGAGAGAGAGAGCGAAAGAGAGAGAGAGAGAGAGAGAGAGAGAGAAAGAGAAACGGCGGTAACGGGAGAGACAGAGGAAAAGAGAGGAAAACAGAGAGACGGAATAGAGAGAGATTCGTCGGCGGGTGTGACGAATCGAAGAGCGGCTCTTATTGGACTGAATTAAGGAAGAGCGTGGACCGCGAGGACCGCGGAGAAACGGAAGGAGGAGGAGGAGAAGGAGGTGGAGGTGGAGGAGGAAGAGGAGGAGGAAAAGGAGGTGGTGGCGACGGCGGCAGCGCTCCGCTGACGATGCTGGTAGTGCTGGTTGTGCCGTCGCAGATCTCTCCGGTGGAGGTGGAGAAGCGAAGAGCGAGAACGACAGAGCAGCAGAGAGAGAGAGAGAGAGAGAGAGAGAGAGAGAGAGAGAGAGAGAGAGAGGGAGAAGGAGAGAACGCGCGCGAGAGAGGATAGGGGAATGATGAAGGAAGGGAATTGGAGAGAGAAAGCGAGTAAGCGAGCGAGCAAGAGAGGAAGAGACAGAGAAAGAGAGAGAGAGAGAGAGAGAGAGAGAGAGAGAGAGAGAGAGAGAGAGAGAGATTGAGTCCACTGACGGTCGGGTAGTCCGGACTACCGACTGCATAAGACTGGTTTTCAATTTTTTCCCGACCTTTTTTTTGTTTTACCTGCGCCGTGTGCCTCGCACAGCCTCGCCGCGTCTCTCTGCCTCCCCCCTCCCCCTGCCACCCGCGCCCCACTCTCCCCCTCTCTCCCTCTCTCGCTCGCTCGCTCTCCCCCTGTTCTTCGACCCTCTCCTCCTCCTCCTTCTTCGCCCCTTCCTCCCCTTTCGCTCTCCCCCATATCCCCCTCCCCCTCCCCTCCCCCCGCGGAGCGTGTGCTGGACGAGTAACGGGTGAGCCGAGAGCTCCGGACCGCCGGCCGTGCCTCGATCGCCGCCGGTCGATCGGACCGGCTCCGAAATCCCCGCGGGCGGATCTCTCTCTTCGCGAATGGTCCCGGCCGATGAATATGTCGGGGCGCTGGGTATATAGGGAGTTTCGGCACCCCCGAGAACAAAGCCCGATGGTATCGGATCAAGGGCGCTATTGTCAGATACGCGGGCCCGCGCGTGTCTGTTAGGCCGGTTTGTTTTTTCCTCTTCTTTTTTTTCTCCTTTTTCTCCCGTGATTATCATCGGGCGCACGGTGAAACGGGGGGAGAATCTGAGGAATGGATCGGTGATTAATGCAAAGTCGAGGCTGGCCCACGATAAGCATCTCCCTGCGATTGTTATGTACTCCGAGAAGGATCATGGATAATGAAACGCCAAGATGCACGCGCGATGCGGGTAATTGTTTATTTTAGTCACGCGAGATTGAGAGTCAAAGTCCAATCAAAGTGGAATAGCAATCCTTGGTATAATTATTTGTAAATTGCCTATTGTCTGCGAAGGGATGGTTAAGTGATCGTTAAGTCATGCAGCTCGGAAGAGGTCTCGGATCGATAATAATTACGCAATATCGCAAACCGCGTACGACGAGGTGTCCGTTGCGTGTAGTCGGGCTTCTATGAAAATTATGTGAATTATTATTAATTATATGAAAATTACAAGAATTAACCGAGATCATGGATCCGCTGCGGGCGGAAAAGTCGGACTGACCGAAAGCGATGTTAGAATTTTTAATGAACAGGGAATCGCTAATGAAATCCCGATAGGCATGCCGGGACGTCATCGACACGTTTTTATACGTTAATTTGCCGAGAGTTTCCAGAAAACGATCGAACGCTGCCCGGCGATTAACGCGATGAACGCATCCCGAGAGATGCACGCGGGGAGAGATGACGGGCGATCATTTCGTCGGTAATATAAATCGCGCTGACGCCAATGATTCGTCCAATCGCGCGATCGGGACTTAACGCGGAAATTAACGCTAAAAGAAAAAAAGCAACCGACTCAAGCGGCTTGTTTGTCGACTGGATATTCCGCGTATATCAATCAAATAAACCTTGTCATTCAACTGTGTGCGTTAATTATCAACTTGCAACTGCGACGAAATGAATTCCGGCTTGTCGGCCGCCGACAACAACGCGCTTCTCAACGCGGGACGCGGAATCGATTCTCGTTCGAGGATCGACCGCTGCCCTCGCGGGATTCCGCGAGCCTGGAAGCAGTAGCCTCCGCTTCCTAAATGCAGCTCTCAGAATTAAACGGCAAAACGGAAAAAATAAGCAGACCGGCGACGGCCTGTGAGCAGTGAGCCTCCCCGCTTGCCCCGCGCTATCAATAATCCCGGGATTATTTTTTTTCTCTCCGGTTATTCCCGCTCGCCGTGTATTACACGACGCAGCCGCGTCGCCGCGGCGTTTACATGGCTTTCGTAAATAACCGAAACGCCCATTTGTCGTTTATCGTCCGATCGCGGATCTCCCCTCGGAAAAAGGGGGCTCCCCCGACTCCTCGGGAGTTCCGCGCGACGAGAAGCTCGCTTCCGCGAGGAAACTGCAACCACGAGGCCGAAGGGCGGGGGCGGAGGGGGAGGGGGGAGGTTGCACTCCGCGCGGTGGAGTTGCTGCAGTTTCGCGCTTGGTATGCAGGTAGTCGCGCTGCGTTTCTGCGCGTCGGCCGGCAGCAGCGGAATGCAGATGAGTGCGCGAGTGCATTCGGTACATTACCTGCGCGACCTCCTTCTCGCTCCCGCCCGCCCCCCTCCCCCTCCACCTCCCCGCCCCGCTCCCTCTCCCGCTCGGTCTCTTTTTCTCGGCGTCGCGGTCGCCGGAGGAAAAGGCGCGAGGAATTTTCGAGGGCGCACGCGCGCGCGCGCGGAAAATCGAGTTTTTCGCAAAGTTCGCACTCGCGGCGAGCGTGAGCGCGCGTTGCGAAAGCCCCCTTGAAAGTTCTCGATCGCGGCAACGAGGCGCTCGCGGCAAGGCAAGGCAAGGCAAGGCAAGGCGTGTTTTAGCCGCGGAATTCAGCCGCCGTCCGTTTCTCATCGATCGCCGCCGCTGTCGATCGTAATTTATCCGAGTTTTCTATCCGGGAATGCGCGCCGGCAGGCGTAATCGCATTTTTATTCCAAGGCTGTTTCACAATTCATTAATGCCGCATCTGTGTGAAGCACCTCGTTGAGATGCGCACACAGTGCGTAGAAAAAAGCTCGCTGATTCATGCAGGACTCGGTTATACTTTTAATGCGGCGGACTGCAGCATCTTCGCGAGGACATCGCGAGCCGATCTCCTCGATGGGAGAGACGAAACGTACAAAGGGCATGATCTTACGAAACTATCATCAAGGATATAAGATCAACTATCATCAGGGATATAAGAAGAGGCAGAGGCGACACATTTGCTATCCGTGACATCATCGCGGATAGAAATCAATCTATGGATGCTGCGGATGTCTCGTTAAATTTTTTAAGGAGTCGCCCAATCGGCCCCTCGCACCCCGCAACGGCGTAATATTGAATGATAAACAAGCGAGCGTGCCGTGTACATTGCCACGACGCGCGAGCGCGAGTTCGCTGACGACGCACTTGCGCGCGCGCGCAAAGTGTTGAGTAAATAAATATGTTTATTCGAACGCGCACGCGCGATTTCTCGCGATCGTTTCGCAATTGCCAACAACGACGGTTGCAAGTTCCGCTTGCCGACCACGCGGCGGTTCTTCTCGAAAGCCGCGAATATTCGGTTGACCTTTCCTGGCTTCTTGAAGGAAACTGCGAAGTCGCGAGGGAAATCGTGACCTTTGGCGCCCATGTTTCCCAGCCTGATCTCAATCTATGGATGCCGCGGGTGTCTCGTTAAATTTCTTAAACGAGGAATCGCCCAATCGGCCCCTCGCACCCCGCAACGGCGTAATATTGAGTGACAAACAAGCGAGGAGACGAAAGAATGCCGCCGAAATGGCGATCCGTACTCGCGGATTTTCCGCGAGGAGGGTCTAACGATCGCTGCCGATCGCGTGTGGCCTCCTCCCCCCCCCCCTCCACCCCTCTCGGCCTCTCCGCGGCAGGTGTGAAATTTATTCAACGCCGGCTGCACCGAGGCGAGAGATTTCCACGGAGGAGACGAACGCGCGCGGACATATCGCGATATATATCGCGAACGTCGAAAGGGGGAGCGATCGGGGAACGAAGGACTCGCGCGGCCGCGCTCGCGGCGAATCTCGATCCGCGTTCTCCTTCGACAGCTAATATCGACTCTGATAGCTCCCGAGACGGATTTAGAGAGGCGCGATATCGCGGGTATGAGAATCCGCGCTGTCTCGATTTCATTGAATTCCGCTCCGCGGAGAAGATCTCGCGAGCTCGCAGACCTCTCCCGTGCTGTTCTGGTATCAGCAAAGAGCAAAGAGTTCGCGAGAGCTTCTCTAGCAAACTGGAAGCCTTCGATCCTCGCGAAACATAGTCGATAGTCGATCAGCGAATACTCAAGATCGGGGAAGAATCGTTCCCGATCGATTCGCCTCTCAATCGCCTGGACTTACGGATTGGACTGTTTACGTTCTGTTGGACGTAAAATCGCATTTGGGGACGATCCGTTCGATCCATTCGTCGATTCTACCTGAAGCCTGATTTAGCGTTCAACCGGATCCGGCTAGATCGCGATTCTCGCCGAACACGACACGAGCGTGCTGAAGCGTGTGCGTCCATCGCCGCGTCCGTTCTTCCAGGAAGCAAACGAGGGAGAGCCATCCGGATTCCGCGAAAAAAGTATGCCCGGTACAAGACGCAACCGCGTGATATGGCGGAAGCGGCTAAATGCTTAAACGCTCGAAAGCCAGGCTTAAATGCCGCTGATTGCAGTAGGAGGGAAATGAGAGGTTGCATGGATGGAAGACTCCGTAATTCCGTATGTCCATTCTTGAAGGCGGCGGTCAGCGACGATTCAGGCTCGCCGACCGGCGATATCGAACGCTCGTCGCGCATAGAATCTCTCTCTCTCTCTCTCTCTCTCTCTCTTTCTCTCTCTCTTTATCGGCGAGATATCGCGCGGATTTAACGCGGCCGGCACCATTCATCCGTTCGTAATAACGTAATAGTGTTTGTATCTCAGCCTCCGCGTTATCTTTATACGTTACAGATTCGAGCGGGATTACCGAACTGGATTGCTCTTTGTACAGTCGCGTAATTCATGAAGACCACGCTTTAGCTGCACTTGCTGCCGATTGCGAAAGCAAGAGAGAGAGAGAGAGAGAGGGACAGAGAGAGTAGACGACAGAAAGCCAGCGGATCGAGAATCGAAAGTTTTCGACGGCCGATCTTATCTGCTCGAAAGTTTTATTTCAGCTATCTGCACGTTTGCTGCACTGCTCGTCAATGAAGATAGACCCGGGTGACGCTGATGAGACAGGTGTCTAAGAGAATTTTCTCAACAGCTCGATCGATACGTGTGCCTTTGAGATCTACGTGAGATCTCGGTTTGCTCATTCGGCTCACTTGCCGAAGAGTTAATGCAGCCGCTTCTGAAAGGATTAAAAACGCCGATAGTCAGTTGTAGCGTCTAGCGTCCACCCGTTTACACTCGTTGGAACGAGGAATTCGTTTACTCTGAATCTCTTCTTTCTTCGCCTCTCTCTCTCTCTCTCTCTCTCTCTCTCTCTCTCTCTCTCTCTCTTTATTTGCTTGTTTTATTCCAAGTGTTTCAAGCACGGGAAACGTAAACGAAATGGCCCGAGGAAACATAGGCAAACGTGAGAAAAGCGGCGCGAAGGTCGTCCTGTGAATTGTCCCGGGATTATTCTAGGCGAGATAAGACACGGCAGGATCCTTTCGGGAGAAACGAGGGAAGATACTTAGGCGGCTGACGGATGGAACGAAAATTATCTCCACGTGGTAGCAGATAGGCCGCAGAGTGCATCTGTGATCTGTGCGGAGAAAGTTCGGAGTAAAGTAAAAGTAAAACCGATGCGGGACTCGAGGCGCGAGAGAGCGCGCTGACAGCGACAGAGCGACTGATACCGATACCTGATCAGAAAGGTCACTTCTGATCCTTTTGGGAAGGGATCGATCGATCATTCGTCAGTAGCTGGCCCGAGGCTAGCCGCGCTGACACGATTGTTATGGAGTTATACGATTATTTGTCCCGCGCGTGCGAGGATATCGATCGATGACTCAACCTCAACCGTGAAAATATGCCTTCGGGATTCATCCGGAAAGAATTTCGCCCAGAAGGGACTTTCCTTTGATGGATCCCGGTGGCGGAATGCCTGCCTCGTGATTCATCTACTTCAATCGCGTCTCTACTCCTGGAGGAACCAACATTAAGATACAGGCGGGATTCTCTCCCGTCTCCTCTTCTCCCCTCCTCCCCCTGTCCTGCGCGCGCGCGCGCGCGCGCGCCTTGTAATCCCCGATGAATTCCGCGAAGAGGCGACTAACGGTAAAAAAAGCTGGACCTCCTCGCGGCGAGTCCTCGACAGGAGGACGAGAGGATACGGCGTTCCCGCGCGGTAGGTGGTCCAAACGCTGGAGGACGAGCGCGTCCCGTCAGCCCGATCCCACTTCGGGAGCGCATCTTGGAAAAAGATGAGGAGAAGGGCGGGAGCAAAGGGCACAGAGAGTGGTGGGAAGACGGGGCTCGGGAACAGGGCGGATCGAACGGCTGGCTCGCGAGCCAGCGTTTCCGGTGACTGTGCGATTTCGCGACGAGGAGACGCGAGAAACGACGCAGCAGCGCCGGCAGCGGCGGCGGCGGTGGCGGGAAAAGACAAAAGAAGCGAAATCGCTCGATGAGGAGTGGGAGAGAAGGGAGTAGATGGAGGACGACGTCAGGTATACGAAGGTCGTTAGCTTGAAGAAAAATTAGCCGTTTGTCGGGGCCCTGCCCCGGGAGAGAGATGGGTCAATCAGATACGAAAACACTTGTCGGGGTCCGGGGCATTGTGGCTGGCAGGGCCAATAGGCCGCTACAAAAGATTGTAGACACAGGTATACCGTCCTAATGACCAACTCAGGAATTCAAACCTTCACCGAGGAAGCCAGTGGGGGTGAGGGGACGGCGGGGAATAGAACGGGGTGGCTTCCTCGTGTCATCCCGTATTCGGAACGTGGAAACGCGTGTGTGATCCACAACGGCCTGCCCCTACCGAGGGCCACCCGCAGGGGGTCGCTACTCACTCGGAGGATCGATCTAATAGGGATTTTTACGATTACCCATGGCGGCGTTTCACGGTGCGCGCATCTATCTTGTCCATCGGGACTCGGTGGGTCGGGGCTCGCGATAATTACCGGCCGTAATTTCGTATCTGCGGATTATCGTGAAATCGACGTATGTGCGATGTGCAGCATAACGCGGGATGCCGTTATTATCGAGATGCGATGTTCTATCGAGCTACATCGAGCTAAACCCGGATCGTAATTCCTCAGCGCTAAAATCTCTATCTGGGGGACTCTAGGAGGAGAAAATTACGGAACCTCGAAACACGCGTGCGAGTAATTCGCACACTCGCGGCGATTCGGATTGCGTAACGGATCGCGCGTCTGCGGGGGAAAACCGGCGCGTGAGTCGAGACGAGGATTGAGACGCGTAACGAAACGCGAGAGGGGAGACTACATTTTCCCCCAAAATGTAAACATCCCGTTGGCTGGGGAGAATTAAGATCCCGCTCGGAAGTCAAAGAATGCCGGTGGGATTTTTGCATTCGACTCGGGTATTCTTGGCTATCGCTAGAAACGGCACACGAGTGTTTCTCTCCCCGCGTGACGACACTCGGTTAGAGCCAAGTGGAGAATCGTGTCCGGCACAGGTTGCGATCGGTCAGGGGCGTGGTCGTAAACTTTAATGCCCACCCGTGTATATGAGCCCGAAGACCATCTCGTCCTGTCGGCATGCCCGTCTGTCTCATTCGCCATCGATACGTGGCTTTCTTTCACTCCTTCCTCTCGCACTTTGCTCCTTTGCTCCCTCCCTCTCCCTTCTCCTCCACCCTCTCTCTCTCTCTCTCTCTCTCTCTCTCTCTCTCTCTCTCTCTCTCTCTCTCTCTCTCTCTCTCTCTGTCTCTCCTTTCCCTCTCCTTTTCTCCCTGGGCGCGATCGGTGTTCCCTTTCCGGTTTCCAGGGCGAGAAACATGCTGGACCTACTTGCCACCCAAATCAAGATAGAGCAACCGGCCATAAAACATAAATGGGGTTATTGGCCCGAGCCTTTAAGCCCGGTAATAGATTTTCACTTTGGCGCAGCGCCGCGTTTAGCACGTCGCGCGCGCATATTGGATACCATCTTCGTTTTTTTTCTTTTCTCTTCTTCCCTCTTGGCCGATTCGATTCGGCCGATTCGATCACGCATCCTGCAGTGGCTCTTGCCGGCGTTGCATCGATCACGGCCGAACCTTCTCCTTTGTGATCGAGAGTGAGAGAGAGAGAGAGAGAGAGAGAGAGAGAGAGAGAGAGAGAGAGAAGGGGGGAAGTGTCTGCGATCCGTCTGCAATTAAATTTGCTCGTAAACGCAGAACGGGAAGAGAACAGCGTCGAGATTCTTATCGCGTATTTGCGAAGGGGAGGACAGGGGGAGACACCGGCAGTATTTGCAGACGATCGCTATCTAGGTCGAAATCTGATTGGAGTGAATCCCCGCCCGATCGAAGCCCGTGGCGCGGCAGGACGATACAAGAGACGATTCAGCAGGTTTTTCTGTATGAAGTACACGTCCGCGGGGCGAGCCTGGCGCACGGCCAGCGTAACTATCGAGTCGTGAATCGAAACAGCCGTGATTATCTGCGTTACGCGACATCGATAAGCTCAAACGACGCATAATCCTTCCAGAAGGCTAAGCAACGCTCGGCATCCTCGCTTGAATTACTCAATTTGAATTTTTATGCTGACGTAAGGTCTCCCCACTCGTTGCTCATCTAATATTTATTTCGTTGCTATCCGCGAGGATGCGCGGATGTAATTCCGGGTAACGCGGTGTTCGTTTACGCGTTTACGTGACGTAACGAGAATACCAAATCAAGATGCTCAAAGTCGCTTTTTCACTAGCTATGAATTTCACAAATTCGTAAATTGCGATCCGCATATTTCTTTATTATCTTATCTTTGCATCAATGTCTCATTACGATATTCGTTTCCAGATAAAGTTCAAATTTATTAATAATATTTTACAGAGAGGATTGCATTTGTATGTTATTACTGTGTCACTTTAAGTTAAATTAAGTTATCTCTGAACGTATTTCATGTCCAATAACAATGGATGCGGGGGAACAAGTTTATGAATTTGAGGTTAGAAGCACAATTTGGCCAATCTTATAATAATTCTTACCGATACTGAATGTTATGTTGGATTTAAAATTTGAATATTTCTTTATTCTTAGATTTAAGTAGTTTTAATCGCGTAAACACTTCGAGCATTAAATATGTACATATATATACATATATACATACACGCATACGCTTATGATAAGTGTGTATGCACATGCGTACGCATTTATAGCTTAAATTATATCGTGATACATTTCTCATCGAATATATGCCTCATTTTGATTGAAGACGCGCCAATAAGACGAAAATGAAATATCTCTCGCCACCTAGCGCAAACACTATGTAGTTCATCGTGCACGATCAATAAGTATTCATGTTACTGGTGACGTGACATAAATATACGAGCGATCGCTAAAAGCAAGCTCGTATGATGCGGTCAATATTATGGATACATCGTATTATCTTATCTTATCTTTTTATTTTTATTATGCACGACTTTTCTTATTTTTATCAAATTACAGAATTTTATACACACACACACACACACACACACACATATATTTTATGCATGCGCATGCTCACGAGCATATCTATTATATGACACGTTTCATAAGCGTTTAAAATCTTTAAAACATTTTCCATAAATGCTTATTTATTCATAGCAAATAGTTGGCTGCCTGCGCATGCGCGGGAATGCGACCGCCGATAATATTGGACTTGTACTTCCCCCCTGAAATACATCGCAGTGCACTGGAATAAAATCAATCGAAAGCGGAGAAATGGTGAGAAACGAAGCTGGGAAACTAGTACAAAAAGTTGAGCCGAGAATGAATCTCGCGAATCGCGTTAATGCGTGTGAGTTGGGCAGTTGAGTGCGTTAGATGGCGCCACGCATGCTCCGCCGGTCTCGCCTCTCCCGCTTCGTCGACACACTTCACCCTAGTCGCGCTGTCAGGCGAACGCCACTCGAGTGTGTGTGTGTTCGGTTGTCTGTTTGTCTAGCAACTGTAGTCCGTTTTCGCTGCCTGGCGGGTAGCCGGCAAGTCGAGTTCCTCGTTGTTTAAAGGCCGCATTTCGCCGCACCGCAACATGCTAACGTAAGTCTCCTCGCAGGGAATCCACTAGCAGTCCGCGCCGACTAACCTATGAACCGCGCATGGGGCTTAACTGATGCGCAGCGCGGCTGGGTTTTCCCGGACTGTCCTGGATTAATCGGTCATCGCGAGCTCGCGCGCGGAACTTTCACCGCGCGCGCGAGTGCAGGCGCACTCGACGCTCCGCTCCGCGGCCTTGATCGCGATCCGTGCGTTGTGCGCTCTTTCGCACGTCCGACTCCGTCACATTTTCGATCTTGCTGCGCAAGATCGCGCGTTCGTTGGGCGCATCTTGCAGACTCGGAGCTTGTTAAACGAAGCAGAAAATGCTGTAGACGGCGTAAATCGTGCCTTGCGCGTTTGCGTGTTCACAGAAACTTGCTTATAAAGCGGAGAAATAATACGAGCAATGATCGCGTAACTCGATGACCTTGGAAAATTTGCAAATAAATTATCAATAAATTATTATATATATATATATATATATATATAATAATTAATTAATTGTATGCTTATATGAAGATTATTGTTTCCTTGTATTGTACTCTTTTAAAATGATTTGAAGCTAATCATCGTTATGTGTAAAACAAAGATCATAATTCCATTAAAAAAGAAAAAAAAGAAAAAGAAAAAGAATAAGACCTGACATCCTGAAATCCTTCCGCTTGTAAAGAGAAATATGTGCACGATGATTACTCAAAGTCGCGTAACTCTTGCACGTACAACAATACCATAGCTTAGTTATTAGTTAAGTTTTTTCAAGTTACGTGCCTTATTGTACGTGCATAAATATTGTACGTAAAATCATTCGCGTATAATCGCGTATTGAAACAATATTGCGCGTCCATTATTATTTCGATTATGCGACATCATTTTCGTATCTGTGTGCATGTATTGAATGTATGCTCTGTACCTGCATCGGCAACACGTACACACGCACACACACGCACACACATATTGCGAGGAAGACGAGGAGCCAGCTCATTGCCGCTGATTATTCGCAAATGATCGCGATACTTGTAAAGCGTTAATAAAGTTTCTTCATTCATCATCCTCTTATCTTATTATTTGTATGTTTGCCTTGACTGCGATGATGATCATACGTTTATTATTTTCATTTCATCTGTTTTCTCAATCGAGCACTGTGTATCTAGATCTACGATTCGCGATCTTTTCAACCGTTACGTTGCCGTAATGTCTAATGAAGCTTCGTGCACATTCCCGTGACATCAACGATGAACGCAATTTCAATAACGGAGAAAAGAATCGATTTGCTAAACCAGAAAAAGGAATTCCCAATTTGCGAGGGAAGATCACCAAATGATCATATTCGATAATGGGGAATCTATCCAGTCTTCTTCCACGCATACATGACGTCACTCGTGTGTGCACACGTGTTCGTTTGGTATTCTGTCACGCAATACGTGAGAAATCGTATAAATAATGATGCTTTGACACGTCCGTGTACGTGTCAATTGCTTGTGTCTTGTGTTTCTTGAAAATTGTGGATCGCTAATCACAGAATTCTGTCAAACTCGGAGCAGGCTAGAGCAGAAGACAAGATTCGTATGGAAATAATAACTCTGAACGTGCATTCATGCATTTCATCCTTATCGTACAATTTCTTAATCTTTCTCAATCTTGTCTCTTATCGCTCCCATCCGTTCTTGTTCAGTTCCAGAAAAATGCAGTACCTTCTACCGTTAGTTTTAGTAGCTTTAATAATACAAACATCGGTCGCACCGCCCGTGAAGGATAATCAAAAGAACAATGAAGTCGACGACACGGAGGACATGGTAGGATATTTTTCGATGATGTGGTTTATCCTCCTATACGCTATTCGCTCTTCTATCACATCTCGTCTGTCACGAAACGTTTACATTGCGTGTTCATTTGTAGGCAGAGATTATGGAGTATCACAGG
This sequence comes from Eciton burchellii, assembly GCA_020341155.1. NCBI lineage: Eukaryota > Metazoa > Arthropoda > Insecta > Hymenoptera > Formicidae > Eciton > Eciton burchellii. Next base: position 457,242 of record JAHMML010000066.1, on the reverse strand, counting down.
TACCTGCAGGAAGTACTCCAGACTCTAGACACCGACGCAGCTTTCCGCGAGAAGTTGCGGAAGGCGGATTTGGCGGATATACGTGTAAGTACCCGGCAAATAAAAATTCAAACTTGATTAAAACGTTATTGCAATATGATTTATGATATCCGGTTTCTATTGCTTTCGATGAATACTCGGGCTACGCGTGCTCGTTTCTTTTGTCAGAATTGCAATAAGATAATTACGCGCGCGATGCAGAACGTAAGACGTATCCGAAAACGATACGTCGAGCAAAACAATCGCGAGTAAAGTTAACGTTAACGCGAGTATTGAGAATTGGATAAATCATTGTTTCTCCGTAGATATTTTTATGTTTTGGACTTGAAAAAAAAAACAAAAAAAACAAAAAAAAAAAAGAAAACAAACTTGCATCTTTTGATTAATATGTACAGTCGGGCAAGATAGCGCAAGAGCTGCAGTTTGTGGATCATAAAGTCAGATCGAAATTGGACGAATTGAAACGGGAAGAATTGGAGAGATTGAGACATCTTGCCACCAAAGAATATAATCTGATGAATAATTTGGATCTGGAGCACTTGAAGATAGCGGAACATTTGGATCACTCCAACAAACATACGTTCGAGATAGACGATTTCAAGAAATTAATCGACAAAGTACGATCTATGCTCTCATTCACGAAATAATTCAGTGAAATGATTCAGTGAAGTTATCTCGTTGAGTATTACATACACACGCACGCACGCACACACACACATACACACGTGTTGATATCTTATCGCGCAATATTGCAGACGAGGAAAGACTTGGAGGAAAAGGATAAACAGAGACAGGAAGAATTTAAGCAGTACGAGATGCAGAAGAAGTTCGAGGAAGAGCAAAAAATGAAGGGTAATAGTGGTAATAAAGAAGACGTAATATTCTTGCATTACTTGTTTATTTAACATTTTAGAAATTAATAGTAATAGTTGTCGATACAATTTATTGATACATTAACGAATTATGGAAACAATCATCGCTTAATCGTTCCTTTCCTAATCAATGATTTTTGAAAGGTATGAACGAGGAAGAAAGGAATAAGTACAAGGAAGAGTTGGAGGCGATGAAGAAGAAGCACAAGGATCATAAACCTGTGAGTTGGAAAATGAACGTGAAATATATAAAATGACTATTGGTATATGTCTTTTTTTCTTAATCATTTGCGTTTACAGCTACATCACCCTGTTAGTAAACAACAACTGGAGGAGGTATGGGAGAAGCAGGATCATATGGAGCTTCAAGATTTTAATCCCAAGACGTTTTTCCATCTTCACGGTATAAATGAAAGATATGAATGAAAACGAATAAAAAATGATCATCATAAACATTGTTGCTGCTATTGGTACGTCATTAAAGAGCTTGTATTGATTCAGATCTTGACGGTAATGGTTTCTGGGATCAGAATGAAGTGAAGGCTCTGTTCCTGAAGGAATTAGATAAACTTTACAACGAGGGCGCTCCCGAAGACGATATTTACGAGAGACGCGAAGAAATGGAAAGAATGAGGGAACATGTGTTTAACGAGGCTGATCTTAATCACGACGGACTCATCAGGTATGCATCTTAGCCAAAAAATGTTAAAATCTACACTGAAGATATTCCTGATCGTTAATCGGTTTCCAATTTCGTAAGCAACAAGAAACTGCTTTACGAAAATCTATGAAAGGTTCCATTTTTCCGTTTCACAGTTATCAAGAGTTTTTGGAACAAACGAAGAAACCTGATTTCGAACAGGATAACGGATGGCAAGGAATTGATGAGCAACAGATTTACTCCGAGCAAGAATATGAAGCTTACGAGCGACGCAGGCAGGAAGAGATCCAGAAAATGGTCGCTAAGGGAATGGTGCGTATATAATTATTGCGTACAATCTAATGTGCATTTATGCAAAACAAGTAGAGAGTTACAAATTCAGTTATGTGTTACAATAATTGCTACAAGATTTAAATGCCTGCACACAGTGATTTTGCTTTCTTATGTTACATAATACTCGTATGGACTTGAATGTTATCCAAACGACTGTTTCTCGCTTTCGTACATCGTTCTTCGATAGCATGTTCGAGATAAAATTACGTGTACTACTTGTTTCTCTAACCGAGCATTTCTATAGACGTAATCACGTGCGATTATTACGCACGATAAGGATAATTGCCGTACTCAACAAATCTGTGTAGGCGTCGCTTTGACTGAAAGACAGCGATGTCCGATGTAGTGATTAGTAATAAGTAGTAGTAGTAGTAATTAACTTAGTTTGTGCACTTTCTGTTGTTGTTGTTAGTTGCCACCACCCTCTGACACTGCACATCTACCCGCTCATGAGCAGGTGAGTAAAATTGCAATTGCAAGACGTTTCCGCGAGTCCGAGTATTCTTCGGCGAGTTTATAATTTTCTCTTTATAACGCGTCTCTCCATTGTTTCGCAGTTCCCAGCGCAGTATCCGCAACAATACCAAGTCCCGCATCCACAGATGCATCCTTCGCAGGGACAGTATCCAGCACAGATACCGCAGCAACAACCGTATCAGCCGCAAGTGCAGCAACAACAATTCTATCAGCCTCACATCTCGTCGCAACAATATCAAGGCCATATTCCGGCACAGATACCGCAGCAACAGCAGTATGAAGTGCTGCAGCAGCCTCAATTTCGCCATGTCCAGCAGCAATATCAGCTTCAACAAGCAAATCCACATCAACAGTTGCCAAATCAGCCTTCTCAGCAACAACCCGCGCAATTTCAGCCACGATCTCATGCTCAACCTCAGCAAGTCCAACAACAGCAACAGCAACAACAACAACAACAACAACAACAACAACAACAACAACAACAGCAAATTCAAACACCACAGCATAGCAATGCTCAGGGATTTGCGCAAAATAGCCATAATTTCTCGCAACAACATGAGCCAAAGTCCACTCAATCGTCAATCAACAGTATATCGAATATGAAGAAGGCATAGATGACGGAAGATGTTCGTAGTATTCTACGATCGAAATCTTTTGAAACACAAAACGCATTGTGAAAAAGAGACGTGCGAGGTTCCATGAGAACGAATACTTGTTAAAAATCATAATCTCTTAATATAGAAAAAATCTATTATGAATTTGACAAGGAAGAGTGATCCTATTTTATATCTTTATCGAAACAGCTTACCAAATAGATGTCGTGTATGTTCTTGTAGAATTTGTTTTGTTTAACAAGACTTTATGCAAAATCTATTAATGAAATTTGGATTTTCTGCAGCAGCGTTTCTGATTTCGTGAAGATAATTGAAAAATGTTAATAATAATATTGCAATAACCTGGAATATTATATTATGTATATAATATATTTGGGATATAATTATTGCAATAATTATTTTAAATATACATGTGCAATTATGTTTAAAAAATATTGGAATTACTCAATTATTTCAGTATTTTATTTAATACTATTATATAAAAACTAATGTTTATTATATTGTTTTTAATTATATTCTTATTTCTCGCTTGTTTTATTTGAAAAATCACGATTATTTATGTTGCATAAATATCACTATTGTATAAATCTATCTTACTTAACAAGACTCTTCGTGCAAGATCTACTAAATAAAATTTGTATTTTTTGCAGTGTTCATGACTTTTGTATAAAGTTTAAAACTACTATCAATAACAATTGTAACAATTTATTGTTATCAATAATTATTTCCAATAATACAATAATGCAATGTCTTATGCCTACGATGTTAAAAGTCACCCAATTATTGCGATATCGAATCCACTTTGATTATTTTGGCGTGATTATTTTTAAAATTGATTATTGTTCTCTATTATTGATTCGATATCATTTGAGAAATCATAATCATGTCTCGTGATAAATCCTCTTTTCCGAAAGAGGAGAAAACCTGATCGAGATACGGAAACGAAATTTAATTAAGAATTGACAAAAGATCGGGCTTCCTTACTTTCCTCGCCGAAACGGATCTCTTTATCGGGCTCGAAAAATTCAGAGGAAGAAGGGCGGCGGAGAAGCAAAAGGGGGGAAGCAAAAAGAGACACGTTGTTCGTTTCTCATATTTATTTGTTATTGCATACTGTTTATGTTAGTATAGTTACTTAGGTATACGTGCCAAGTAGCAACTTAAATGTATGATTGCGTGATTCATCTGTTTGTTCCACCCGTCAAGCGCGCGGATAGGTAGGTAGGTAGGTAGGTAATGTAACTTGCTTACTCCACTATATATAGGGTGTATTTATAAGTATAGCATACCTCGGTAGAACGTCATCTTACGAGCTAATCGGTAATAAATAAAAGTGGGGCTCGGGGCCGGACCTAGAGGATTCTGGGGAAAGGAGAGAAAACGCGTTTAATAATGGGCGAACGATTCTGCGTATCTGCGATTCCGTGACTAAAGCAAACCGCGCGCGCTGTTCTTTCTTCCGTTTTCCTTTTCCTCTTTTTCCGTAGTAAATTGGGGAACGAAAGCCGTTTCACGAGTCGTCGTCGTCGTCGTCACGGTTACGTCTCGCGCGTCGTTATCACACGCGCCGTTTTTAACGTCGTTTTATAATCTACCGGGTGACTTATCCAACAAATTGGGCTACCTACTAAAAAAAAGAAATACTTGCTCCTTCGCGTTTCTTAAAGGCGGGAAATGAGAACGAAATGAAAACTGCTAAAGTATTGCCGTTCGCCCTTGTCGCCGCGCACCGCTGATGCGCGACGGGCGCGATCGTAATCGATAATAATAATCGATTCCGCCAGCACTGCCTCGATTCAAGACGCGATCTACACGTTTTCAATATTCCGTACGATGCGAGAAATAATAAATTCCTAAATTATTAATGTAATAATCGTTTACTTTCTCTCTCTCTCTCTCTCTCTCTCTCTCTCTCTCTCTCTCTCTCTCTCTCTCTCTCTTTATCTCTCTTTCACACACGTATACACATACGCACGCGCACATGCACGCACGCACACACACGCACACACTCTTTCTCTCTGTTTCCTCTGCCTCTCTATAAAGATACATTCTTTCCAATAAACTTTTAACTTACAATCAAAAATATAATCTATGTTAGAAAAGTTTGTCATTTTAAATAAATTTCTAAGCTACAATTATATAAATATCGTTTTATATTATTATATTAGAGAATTGTCATTTTTCTCATCTAAGAAATCCTCAAATTATAATCGTAAAAATGCTCGCTTAAATATCTTAAACGCTTAAATACACTCTAACAGATTTCTCGTATTTATCGTACGGATATTAAAAAGATGCTCGCTCTATATTATGTATATTTGATTGAATGCAGAATTCGCGAATCGCGGAATATCGAACGTCGGAAATAGACGGTGAAGAAATAGACACAGAAGGAGACTCGTCCTTTCTCCCAAGAAATCAGCAAACAGATTCCGGTTGCAGTACTCGCGCGCTGAACATAATCGATTCTAAATCCGTATGGATTCGCACGTTTCATCCCCCGCGATTGAATCGAGGCGATGCCAAGGAGGCTCGGGAGTACACCGACAATTCGGCCAACTGAAAAAACGCCTTCGGAGAGAGGGAGAGAGAGAGAAAGAGAGAGAGAGAGAGAGAGAGAGAGAGAGAGAGAGAGAGAGAGAGAGAGAGAGAGAGAGAGAGAGAGAGGTATCGTCTCCCTTTCCCCTCTGAAAGATGACCGTTGGCGGTTTACTCCGAGCGCGTCCGAGCGAGCGGAAGGTCCGAAATGAAATCCGAGTCTTAGGCTACTTAAAGGGAAGTATCTCAGCGAGAACTCTTCGAGAAATAAATATGTTACACGTTACAGTGATAACGATGAACCTTGCCGTACAATGTTGCTGCTGCTGCTGCTGCTGCTGCTGCTGCTGCTGCTGCTGGCTGCTGCTGCTGCTGTTCCTCCTTCTATTTACAGTAAAGACAATCTCGCGTGTCCCCCGTTTTCTCTTGGCTCTTCCGGGGAGTGTCAATGTACATGTATGCCCCGCATGTATATACGCGTGTATGCGTGTATGCTTGTGTGCGTGTCGGTATGCGCATGCCTCTGTCACGCGCGCGTGTCCGCGCGTTACTCGGGCTCGTGTGCGATTAAATAACCGGGCTCTGAAAAAATGTGCGGTCCTATTGCTCGACTAACACGGCTCCTCGGCGAAATGAAAGACGCCACAGCTAAAATTGTCCCTTAAACGTTAACTATTGATAGAGAAAAACAAAAACGCGCTGTGTACCTGCGCGCGCGCGCGGTCCCGCGGCGTGCTCGGACGGTCCACGCGAGAGACAGTCCACGTCTCGTGAACATCGAACGAGGATAGTCGGCGCTGACAAGGTGACCAGGTGATCGCCAGGTGGAACCGGCTCTAGATGGGATCCCGCGGATCCCCCCCCCCCGAGCACGCCGTGGATCCGCAAACTAGTCGCGAATCGCGCGGTACGGTGGACTGCTGATAGACTCTGTTTTATTATTAACCGGCTGTCGTCGCTCGCTCGCTGTGCAACTGGCTCGCTTCTCCTCGCGCAGCTTCCCCGTTGCTCTCTCACGATGATTCCCAAAGGAAAGACCCGCACGCGCGAATTACAACGAAAGCACTTGCCGATCCGGTTTCCCGCGAGATGATCCGGCACACTCGTGGACCATCCGCGTCCCGCGGGTCGACTTACAGCCGGACGACTCGCGCGCGATACTTTTGACCCTTCAGTCTTTTATGTTTCTCGGGTGTGTCTGATTATATACAATTAAATCTCGCTCTAAGCCGCTCTCCTTAGATGAGATGCTGCTCTCGCGTGGAGAGAGCACCGTATGGATTCTTAGCTTGACTCGACTCTGACAATCCAACGCACGCCGGCGGCCTGATTTGCCTTGGAGCAAGGAAAGAAAAAGAGATAAAGCGTGTCCAGCCAATGCCAATCGATAAACGGGAGCTGAAACTGAATTGGCTCTCTTTCTCTCTATCTCTTTCACTCGCGTGCGCGCGTGCCGGAATCACGCACGCCGTGATTCATTTTGCCGGCCCGATAAAAAGCCTACGAGCTATATACTTTGTCCTTTCTCGATTCTGAAGCCTTCAGCCTTTCGAGTCCGCGAGAACTCCGCGTGAACACTCGCTTCGTCCTCGACGACGTTCGGGAAAAAGAATCGCGGCCTCTGTGTCTCCCTTTATCTCGCTTTCTTTCTCGCTCGCTTTCTCGTTCGCTCGTTCGCTCGCTCGCTCGCTCACTCTCTTTCGCACTCTCGCAATAAACGTACTCGGCTTCAGTATAATCCTACAGCATCAATATATCAATTTTTTATATATATATTTATATATATATATATATATATATAATATACTTTTTTTCTCATATATATATTCACTTTGTGTTCTATATCAATAATAGCGTATTAGATGCTTTTTTTTGTTCACTTACGCCTTATGTATGTAATATAGGTATTCTTTTTTTCCACCATCTGTTCACAGATACATATATGTATATATCAAAACGTGAAAACGAAAGGGTCCTCTCGAAATAGCCGTTCCCCGTACTGTCGGTCAGCTCCTCCTTCCTCTGTCATCTCGTCCCCCCCCCCCCCTCCTTTTGTAACGCTCCCTCCTGCTCCCTCCTCCCACCTAAAGTACATCGACTTTGTTTATGCTTATGCCGGGAAATCAAGAAGGAAAACATCTCGGAGAATATGCCATTCAGGGTATTACCTGGTGTGGATTGATCCAAAACACAAATTTTGTCGGGTAGTTTGTTGCTTCGGACATTCACTCTGACATTCACGCACACAAGGGTTCGTAGGGGCATTGCGTTGCTCGACGTTGCGCCCATCCGGTCAACCGAATTTCGTTTTTCCCTCATCTCGGCAGTTGTTGTCGCGAATCGAGCTCGAACGCGCGTCGAAGAAATGGAGAAAAATCACAGGAAGGATTTCGTACAAAGTACGAAATCGTATCGAAAAGACCGAGTGCCCAAGACCGATATATGACCTTGAACGCAACGCGCGGCGAAACAAGGAAATAATATGCTGCTCAGCGTATCGTGCAGCGTCGGATATCGTATGCTTGGAACTTAAAAAGTCGTTCCTTCAAGAGCTTGACGCTTGATCAACAGCACTCTTCGGGAAGAGTGCCTCGGCATAGGCAAAGCGAAATGTCGATCTCACGCAATGCGCCTGCGAACGTTATTCCCACGAAGAATGCACTCAGCAGAATTTCGAATGACGTTTCTCGTCGCTTAGTGGTCACGGTCTACGGGACACTTAATGTTCTCTTTTTTTTCTCTTGTTTCTCTCTTCCTCTTCGTCTTCTTCTTCCTCCTCTTCTTCTTCTGCTTTTTTTTAATCTTTTTTTTTTTTTTTTTTTTCTTTGGAAGGCACTTACTACTTTTTTTCTTTTTATACAATATTTAATTTTAGACTCTTCCGCATCTCCCCTTCCCCACGCTCTCGCGACCTCTCGCGTGTATCCTCGTCCCTACCCGCCGCCCCCCCCCCCCTCCCCGTCCCCTTCCCCGCCTCCTTCCCTCGCTTCTCTCGCTCTCCTGCTTGAAATTTTTCGCGACTCGGTTTGCGCTTCCCCCCTCCCGAATTTAGCTCCCTCACCCACGCGTGAATCAATCCCCCCCCCTTTCTTTTATATCCCGCGCGAATTTGAACGGGTTTGAACACATTATGCCTAAACATGGTTAGAATAGAACTCGCGCTTACCGATTCTCCGCCCGTCCGTCCGTCCGTCCGAAATGAAAAAACCGTGGTCATCCGAAGTACGTCGCGACGCGTATACTAATGGCTCGCCGTCTATCCCGTCGTCCCGTCGTCGCGACACCGCCGCGTTTTCGCACAAAAGTCGCTTGTATCAAGAATAACGTGTTACTTTTCTCTCTGTTTTATTTTACTTCTTCCTTCTCTTCCCTCTGCCGCCTGCCCGATGTTACACGATTCCCGATTCCCCGACCGCCCCGACACGTGCTGCGAACGCGCGATTCCTTCCCTCCCCCATCGTCGTTTCCCTACATCCCTCCATCCCCCTCCCTCTTCGTCCGGATCATCACCGGAAATACTACACGGCGACGCATCAGCGTGGCGCGAGAAACAATTTTTTCCACCTTCGCGGTTTCGTTCTTCCCTCCCTTTTTTCTAATCCTCTGTCCTCCCTCCCTCCCTCCCTCACTCTCTCTCTCTCTCTCTCTCTCTCGCGTGAAGTTTCCCAGAGACAAACGGATATAACACGGATGGCTCGTTACGCCGAAAGCCTCGTTACGAGCGAAAAGCGAAAAGCGATGATCTTTCCCTTTCACCGAAGGCCACTTCGAATTTTTTTTTTTTTCTTTTGTTTACTTTTTACACTTACAAGGAGTCTCTTTCTCTCTCTCCCACTCGTACGCTCATTCTCGCGTTCTTTCTCTCCCCCTCTCTCTCTCTCTCTCTCTCTCTCTCTCTCTCTCCCCCGCTTCCCCACCTCCGCCTTCTCCCCGCTCCCCCCTTCTCGAACCAGCGTGCCGACGTTCCAGAATTTTTCAGAGGAAAAGCTTGGCTCCCGCCAAAGCTGCGCGTGTGTCTTGAATCGTGAGATATTTCTCGTTATTCATAGGGAAAAACTGATCAAATGAGGACTTTCTTGGGTCAGCGCGTCATCGGAAGAGCGATGATCTCGCGGCGTGACCGAGTCCGAAATGTCGGACCGATCGCGAACGCGATGAGATACGAGTCTCAATTCTATATTGTTAAAATTTCAATCTTTCTGATTTGAATCGAGATACCGAGATACCTCATCGCCATTGATTACGCTTACAAATTGGTCGGCACGACTCGTTCGTCGATTGTCGAGGACCCCGGGGTCCTTTCACGAAATCACGCGCGGCGTGTAAAATTTTGAAAAATAGCAGGATCTTTCGAAAGAAGGACAGGCACGCGAATTCGCCATTCGCTCCGTTCCATGCGTACTCGCGTTCGCTCTTCAGCATTCACGCACGCATTCGGACTCGTGTTCGGGTTCGCAATCTCGCAACGATGCACGCACTCGTGGTCGCCGAACTCGCCGAAGCTTCGGCACGGTCTGTCGTGCCGAAGCCACAATTTCACGTCCCCTAATCCCTAAACCTTATAATTTTTATACTTGGCATACCCCAAATATGGCAGGAAGGCAATCATTATACTTAATAACGTTACAGCGATCATCTCGGCCTAGAGAGTGTGCTCGCTTTATAAGCCGTTGAATTTGTTTTTCCTCCGTCTCTACGTACCCTTTTGTCGTACCCTTTTCCCTCTCTCGCTCTGTCCCCTGTCCTCTCGCTCCTCAACATCTTTTTCCCCCGCTCGTTTGCTTGCTTGGTAGACAGTCATAGTGAATTTTGTACATCTCCCATGCTTATCGAGCTTAGATCGGTGACGTCGCTTACTGCCTTGACGTCAGAAAGGTAGTTATCCTTGCGCAAGGCGCCGCGGACGAAATTGAGATTTTCCATTTCCAAGAGATTCTCAGTGAAATTTGAAATTCCCTCCTCCTCCCCCCGCCCTCCCCCCCCCCACGCAAGGTTTCTCCATTGGAACATGGAGAGAAGGAAAGTCTATGCCGTCGAATGCTACGTTTAAAAGAGAGAAGAAAGAAAGAAAGAAAAAAAAAAAAAAAAAAAAAAAAAAAAAAAAAAAAAAAAGGAAGAAAAGAAAAACCACCAGATCCATCCGTGTGTAAAAGCAAGATCGGGAGGTCCTTAGAATAATTTACGCAATAATAAATAAATACAAAAGGACGATCTCGTAAGGCCTATGAAATATCTCCATAACGCTTCTAGTAAGGGAAAAGATCCCGCCGTTACTACTTCCCCAGAGTAATGTAAACCGGATCCTCACCGATGCCCGGAAACTGGCATCGCAAATGCGCGATGATCCACGTTGTGCGAGGACATTATAGATCATTGCGGCACAACGTGTGGGCGTTCGTTCGAGACGGCTTCTTACTTTCGACATCCATCTCGAGTAATCAATCGTTCGGCAGTAGGCGACTCCTTACGAGTTATTATACATTTGGCATTAAAAGTATAATTATCGTATATGCGTAGGTATAAATTTCGAGTGTGTGTGTGTGTGTGTGTGTGTGTGTGTGTGTGTGTGTGTGTTTACGTGTCGATGCATTCGCGTGTAAAACTATGTAAACGTGTGCATACACGTTTGTGTGCCTGTGCGTGTGCGTGTCTTTGATTCATGTATGGATAGAGACACGTGTGCGTCTCTCTCTCTCTGCGCGCGCGCGCGTGTGTGTGTATGTACACACGTGTGACGTGTGAATCTTTACCTTTATTACATGTACATAGTCTCTGTACGATACGACGATGACACGACTATCTAGATTGGAAAAAGGTGGCGGCGCGCTCGCGAGGCGCCGGCGACCCAATAGCTATAGTACGTTTGCTAGAAGAAGATTTTACTCCCTCCCCCCCCCTCCCTCCSCYCSTCCTTTTCTTCTCTTTCTTCTTCTCTCCTCGTTTCTTCTTTGCTGCTGTGTCGAGGCTGTGTCGGGAGATTCCCCTTCAGGACGACGAGCTCGATGATCGCTCGATTATCCTTTCCCTCCATCAGGGCGAGAAAAACTCTCGGACACTCGTCCACACTCTGTGTGTCTCCGTCGGAATTGTTTTTTTTTCTTTTTTTCTTCTTTTTTTTTTTTTTCTTTTGATTGTAAGCCTCCCCCTCCCTCCCTCTCTCTCTCTCTCTCTCWCTCTCTCTCCCCCYCCCTCYCYCCCYCTCTCGCTCTCTCTCTCTCTCTCTCTTTCTTTCATCCTTCTACATACTTATGCACAATACATTGCGCTCGTGTAACGTAACGTTCACGTGTATGTGTATGTGTGTATATATACTAATAAATCCCCGACGAGGAGGCGAAGCGGTCGGGACGCGATTCCTCATGAGTAGCCTCGTGGCGATCCTCTCGCTGCCTACCGATCCACGTCACCGGTCCTCGGTCGTCGATGATCTCGAGAAGAGACGACCCTCCCCTCGGTAATCGATGCTGCCCTCGTCCCTCCTCGGCTGGCGATCCCGCAGCAGCGATGTCGCCGTTCCTCCTGATCCTCCTCCCTCCCTTCCTCGTCGCCCCGCGGCCGAGATGGCTTACTATTCGCAGCGCGAGTCCGTGAGCGGCTCGAGCTTCACTGGGATCTTGTCCTTGTCCTTGAGACCGTGCGAACTCTTCACCAAGTCGGCGATGTCCTCCTGGAAGAGAGTCTCCGGGCGCGGACTGACGAAGCTCCGCGCCGGCTTGTACGTCATGCCGCTCACGCCGATGCCCACCTCCACGCTGCTGGGTATGTGGCCCGACGGGTCCATCAGCGGGCCCAGCGGGCTCGCCAGGGGACTCTCCATCGGGCTCTCCGGCGGCCCGCCCGAGCCCGGGCTCGCCAGGCCGAGATTCAACGGGGAATTCCCGCTGTTGTTGCCGGCGCCGGCGCTGTTGCTACCAAGACCGCCGAGGCCGCCACCGAGGCTGCCGCTCACGTTGCTCGTGTTATTGTTGTTGTGATGCTGACTGGCCTGCATCGCCGCCTGTAGGTTGGACGACAGGCTGGTGGACAGGCTGGTCGACAGATTCGTCGCCATCATGTCGTGTTGCTGCGAGTGCGCTGCCGCGACCATGCTGCACATCTGATGTCGCAGACCTGAACCATGAAGAGACAAGAGAGGAGGATTAGAGTCTTGATTTGATGAGGGGGTAGCTTGAGAACGCGTGCGGACAGCGGATTATTCTTATTATAGCTGCCTGCCTTTCAGCGCGGGGCGAATGAAATTTCGTAGAATTCAAGTGACGCTTGATTTCGAATTCAAGCAGCATCCGCGAATCTTCGTGATCGATCGATCGATCGATCGATCGATCGAGCTCGCGAGCCATTCAGAAGCACTGGGATCCGTTTGCATGTCTTACCGAATTCAATGCGGGATTCAAATTCCGAAATTCGTTCGAGTGCTCGTGCGCGCGAATGTAGATGTCTGAATCCGCCGTCCGTGCAAAGTGCGATCTAGAGAGAATCGACCATCGAGCGTTACCTTGAGCGACCGCCGCAACCGCGGCCGCGGCCGCCGCGCCCGGGCTGACCGCGCCTTCCGGGCCGTTGCAAGCCGCGTAGTTCGCCAGGCTCGGGTACATCGTGGTCGGCTCTTCCTTCACGATGTGAGGCGAGTGCCCGTCGCGGAACACCACCGCGCGAATCACGCCACGGATGTGCTCGTCCGGCCAGACGCCCAGCAGGATCCTCTGCGGTCGTCCTCTTCCCTTCGGGCGCAGATCTACAGGTGGAAGAGGGATGTGTAGAAGGGTGGTGTAGAGAGGGTGGAAGAGGGAAAGAATTCATTTCGAACTCTGCGAGTTCGCTACCAGGACTCGCAAGTCGAATCCTCGCGGCAGTGGCTGGTTCGCGCGAGACGCGATGTTCCGACCACGCGAGGTGGGAGGGGGAGGCGCGAGATCGCCGGCGAGGGGGATCCCCGTGTTGGAGCGGTGAACGAGCGGTCTCGACGATTCGAATCGTCGACGCGAATGGGCGCGCCAGGCGCGCGAGTAAGGATCATTAAGGAAAATTTTGCGAATCGCATGCGTTAACGTGTGGATAATTGACAAAGGCACAGGTCCTCAATGGCAAGCGCGGTCAATGCACGTGGTGCGACACGCTAATGAAGCGGTAGACGCGTAACTAAACGCTACCATCGAGCGCTAGCCCGAACATAATGCAGCCCGGCGTAATTGCACGATGCACTTGCGGCTTTTACGAGCGTAACCGAGTTCTTTAGACTATTCTTCCCTACGATCGGCCGTCGCTTATTAACTATTTACAATTGGCCACACCGTCACGGTCCATCGGGCGAGCCCTTCGTGCGGCTAACTAGGGTCCTGAGAACATCTCGCGGAACGAAGGTGGAACGTTCAACGATCGAATTGAATGTTAAGCATGAAATACCAAATTCGAAGTCCGTTGCGCGCACGTCAACGTACGAGACGAAGGAATCTGCAAAGCTGGAATGTCTCTTTCTCTTTCCGCGTGCGTCCCCCTCCGAGGCACACCGTGCCGCGGGATCCCGTCTAGGGATTTTACAATTTTACTTTCCCGCGCGGGAGCACAGCTCCTTGCAAGCATCCCCGCTATCTCGCTTTTCTCAACGTCGACCTTTTCGAAGGTCTCGCGTGACAACGCAACGCCGGACCGGCGACCCGCCATTCTCGATCTGATCATTAGGACGACATCGCACCACTGATGTCGTCCTTGAGAAATGTGATCCTAATGATGATCGACGAGATCGGGGGACTCTTCCACATGAAAATAACAACTAACACTCACCGGCTCCGCCGTCAGCGCTGGGTCCCAGCATATTGTGCACTCGATTCGCGTACAGGACGAACGTCGGATAGGGGATGTCGTATTTCCTGAAAAAGAACGTATTTACATCCCTCTGTCCATCAACGCGCGCAGAGATAGACGCGCGCGCATGCGCGCGCGGTTTTTGCGTCGCGTTGACGCGGATTCCAGTTTGTTTTAACTTCATCTTATTAACGTCATCTTGCCGCTCCCCCTCCCCGTCCTCTCCCCCTTCTTCCCCCCCCCCCCTCTCYCAGCTGCTAGCGCGCTTTAGCGTGCTCGCTTTATTCCGTGTGTTGATTTATATTAATTTCGCCCGCACACCGATGCGGAATGGAAGATTCAACAAAACATATTTGAATGCACGGAAATTATGCAACCACTTGAAATTATGCAGCCGCACGGAATTATGCAACCGCCGGGGAAATGTTGGGCGGGGAGGTGATGATATATCGTGCGTTTAACGAAATAATTCAGTATTCCTCAGAAGACATAATGAAACACCGCCATCTCATATCTTATGAGTGTACAACGATTGTTATGGAATTTTACCAGCGCGCTCGTTCCCTCCCCCGCCCGTCTCGGCGGGGGGGGGGGGGCATTAACGGATTTAATAACGGCAATTAAACCTCGGCAAGTATTTGCATCGGGCGAGGAGATTTTAATAAAATCGGCGCGGTCGTTTATTATCGCGGCGAAAAGTACGTTGGGCGGCGTTATCGATCGTCGAATCGATTATCATAAAAATTATCGCTCGCGGCTCGTAAAGCCGCGCTTTATTGAGTCGCTTTGTACGCGAATTAAAAGAAATCCCTTTAACGGCGAGTCGACGTTGTTACGCAAACCTGATACAGGCTTTACGACGCCCGCGCAAATGATTTCAAAGCAGCTGCTTCGAGTGCCGGCCGATCGGCTGATTATTTAGCGTGATTCAGACACGGCGATAAGCAATACGGCACTCTGATGCAGTAATTTCCAAGAATTTTTCATTGCGTAATAACTCGGCTCTATTGTACGCGCCGCATCATAAGACATTTATATAACGATTTTAACTATTTATCCGGCACATTGCGCGAGTTGGCGCGCACGCGCGCGCGGAGAAAACAACAAAATCGCATCAATTATTCATCCTTCGCGCGTCACTCATTAACGTGATGCAGACAAGAACGCAAATCGGCCGGCCAGAGCGGAGAGCCGGCCACTCCCTATCTCTCCTCTCCTTCCGTGGGACGAGCAATTAAAAATAATACTCTTTAATTTTTGTATTAACGCACTTCATCACTCGGCATTAATATTTAAATGCCCCGCGCGCAAGTTTCGCGCAAGTTACGCGGTATCTATTATTAATTTTATTATTGGAGCCGCATGCGCGGCTACGGGGCGGATGCGGTGCGCAGTAAACGATTGCGACTAAATAAATTATTTCAACAACATTCAGAGTCGGAGATGGGCCAATATTCTTTTAAATTAACGCGTTTTATATCAGCCAGCATTAATACGTCATACATTAATATAGTGAAAAAGCGCAATTAAAACGAAACGTTTACAGAACGCGTCGGCAACGTTCGAGTGTTTTTTAAAATTAATATGCTGCATCGATTAATATTAATATTACATTCGATACACCGACCGGCTCTGCCGTTTTTGCCGCGGTACTTTTTAATAAGCGAGTCGAATCTGCGATCGAATCGACGAAAAATACTGAAGCATCTACCGCGTTTGCATATTCAACGGCTAAACACTTCCATAGAAATAGAAGCCAGAGATGGAGATAACTCAAATGAAAAATCATCTCACTTTCTCACGGTACCACGATACATCTCGTAACTTGTCAGATATTGCCCTTCCATTTACGTCATTAACGTGCCAACAAGTTAACGTGTCCTATCGTCCTATCTATTTTTATTTTATTTTCGTGTCATCGAATGCGCCGGTTCCGCTGAACCAGCAATCGAGCCGCAACGCGCGGTTATTGAAAACCCACCTTGCCGCCTGGCTGAGGGACAGCCCTTCCTTCAGCACGCTGAATATCGCCTCCGCCATGGTCTCCGGCCGCCAGGACTTGAGGGGTCCGCGTTCCCGGAAGCGCAGGTTATGCACCAGGCTCTGGTTGGTGTTCCAGCACTTCTGCCACATGGACTGCAGCTGGTACTGGTAGCTGTCTGCTAGTTAACGCCCCCCGCGGAAAAGAGAAAACACACAGAAAAGCAGCTATTAGTCGGGGCAATCGAGCAGTTCAGGGAACGTGGGGGAGAATGGGGGTGGGGGGGTGGGGGGAACGTGGGCGGGTTGGGGGAGAGATGCGGGGTGAAATAAACGTTCTCGTTGCTGCACATGATCTTTTTATTAATCGATCGTTTCGTCCCTCTCTCTCTCTCTCTCTCTCTCTTTTCTTTTTCTTTTTCCTTTATTATCTCGAGGCTCGAGGCGCGCGCGCCAACTCACGCCCTCGATCGGACCTCGATACTATGATCGAGAGAGGGAGGAGGGAGGAAGAGGGGGCAGGAAGGATAGGTAGGGTCGTCGTTGCGTTAACGTTTAACGTTTTTCTCTCACAATGTGCGAGTCCCGCTCGTCGATTTTAATGCGCGCGGTCGCGCGACGCTCGCACGCACGCATGCGCGGTGGCAGCTCCGCCGCGGCACTTCCGACACTTGGAGCACGGGCGAGGAGTTGTCGTACAGCTGAAAAGTGCACAAAAAAAAAAAAGAAAAAGAAAAAGAAAAAGAGAAAGAAAAAAGAGTACGGCGCTTAAGGAAGACAGGTGTGCGTGTCTGCGAGAGCAGGTCGGCCGACAGGTAAAGCCTGAAGAGAATAACATCCGGCCGGGAAACGCAAACACATCGACCGTGATATCGCTGTTGTCGTGGTCGAGTCATCGATGCACTCTCTCTCTCTCTCTCTCTCTCTCTCTCTCTCTCTCTCTCTCTCTCTCTCTCTCTCTCTTTCTCTCTCTTTCTCTCTCTCTCTCATCGCCGAAACGAGCGCGAACAAGGTCTTAAATGAGCGTGAACATTGCTCAAAGATCAACGAGCCGCTACGAATCGCGCAGCCTCTCGGACAAGTGCGGAATGTGTTCTGTTGGAAAAGGAGAAGAGGAAAGGAAAGAGAAAAAAGAAAAAGAGAATCCTTGAATCGAGAAATCAAGACGCGCGTGACGTGACGCGCGTGATATTTTCCGTCTCGCACGGAAAAACGTAGCTCGCAGCTCGGCATCGTCTTTTTCTTCCACTTTTCCTTTTCCTTTTCCTTCGGGCGAGTGTTCTCCGTCTATGATTACCGTCGGGTTAATTACACACTCTAGTTATATACAGAGTAACTTGAATCTCTTTATTAACGTTACCTCGAACGAAATCAGATCAAGATCGGGCGAATCGAGGCTCGTCTCGTTTAACGATGGCGATTCCACTTGTAACATCCCGACAAACAGAAATTGCGAACGCACAAAAGAGGCTGCTGAATACTCGGTCAACTCTTCCGTGCAACCTACAAAACTACATAACACAATTGCCACGCTTCAACGCGGTCGAGCGGAAGTCTCGCAACAAAGAATTGCCTCACGTTGCCTCGCGCATCGTTAATTTATCACATTGTCATTGTACGCATTAAGAGTCCCGGATTCCTAATGTGACGGAGTATTTCTTCCTCTCAGCCTACCGAGCGCATCGCCTAATCGATCGATCAATCGCAGACGGGGCAATCGAGTCGAAATCCGCAGAAACAAGGACGAAGACGTTACTTTCGTTCCTCGCGTATGGCACGTTACGCACGCCGGCCCCAATCCGCAACCGTTTATTTAGACTGTTGAGTCATCGAGGCTCTAATCAAGCCGCTCATCAGTTTTATATTATAATACGATCCAGCGCGAAACGCGCGCGGCTGCCGCGCCGCCATTTTCTCGCAATATTCGCGGCAGGCCCGATTGGCCCTGCTGGGCTGGGGCCCGATGCGGAAAAGCCGCACCGCGGGAAAGCCCCACTTTTCCCTCGGGCGCGTGCTAAGTACAATCTCCCCCACCCTACCCACCCATCCCATCCCCTCCCTCCCCACGCGGCCTCAGCGCGCGTAGAAGCGGCGAGGGGTTCTTCCTGCTCTTATACAAAAAAACGCGACGCGCATGGACGACGGAAACGTCGTCCTTGCCGAGGACCGCTTCCGTAGGACCCCCTAGGACCCCCCCCCCCCTAGAGATTCTAGCTTATTCCCGAAGTAGTCATCTCCGCGCAGTAACGTACCGTCGTACCGGTTTACGACCGGCGCGAGATATCGCCTTTTACTTTCGATACTTTATCGCGGAATGTCATATGCGCCTATTTTAATACCGTTTATTCACACTTAATTTTCTCTCCTCCTTGTCCCCGTCCTTCTTACACGCATACACACATGCGAGAGCGCTCTCTCTCTCTCTCTCTCTCTCTCTCTCTCTCTTCCTCCCCTCAAACACGCTTCCCTGCGCTCGGCGCGTCGTACTTTTAGCGGACGCGCGATAACACCGGTATAATATTACATCGTTCTCGCCGGGATTCAATTAACGCGCCGCTCGTAAATACGCGAACTGCGAGTCGCCGGGGGCGACGATCGACGATAATGTGACGCGGGAAGTCAAAGCGAAGAGAGAGGCGTCATCTTTGAGAGGTGCGAGCTCTCTCTCTCTCTCTCTCTCTCTCTCTCTGCGCTCATGCGAACAGCGACGGTATATTCGGAGCATTCGAATCGGAGACCGGTCGTGACGAAGAGATCCGATGACGAGCCGATGTCGCCGATGAATCGAGATCGAGATCCCGAGAAACCGTCCGTCCTACTACGTCCACCCCATCCCCCATCGTGGGGGTAGGTCGCCGCGCCGCCGCTCTCGACGTTAATCGCCGGCGTGTTGATCGATAATCGCTGGATATCGATGCCGCTTAGATGCCCGCGATACGCGCTGTCACACACTGTCGGGCGATCGGTGCAGAAAGGAAAAGGAAAAGAGAGAGAGGGAAAAAAAAGGAAGAGCGGGGCGGGAGGGGAGTGAAAGAAGGGGAAGAAGAAGAAAGAAGAAAAAGAAAAAGTACGCCGCCCTAACTGAAAACGTATCCCATTAGCGTTCTCCCTCCCCCTCCCCCTCCCCCCTMCCGCCCCTCCTTCGCGCCGCTGCGCGCAATTGAGCCATTTCTTTCCCGCCCCGCGGAATGTGAGCACCCCGACGCGAATGCACCCTCTCCCCAACCTCCCTCTCTCTCTCTCTCTCTCTCTCTCTCTCTCTCTCTCTCTCTCTCTCTCTCTCTCTCTCTCACTCTCACTGCGCGCGACACATCTTCATTCTGATCTAATACGTCGATCCACTGGTCGTCGCACTCTTGGGCGGCGATTCTCGCGGAGTGATATTTTTTATGAACGGTGAGCTAAACGCATGGAGGAACGTGCGCCTCGTTTCAGTACGGTGTATTTCGAGCCGCGCGATGCAATTTGTTTCGCCGGCTACAACAACACCGGCGTAACGATATATATCATCTACATCAAGATACACGCGTATTCCAGTCGGCCGTTGGGGCAATTTAACTTTAATTGCAAGCGAATTATGCGTATTTATAAACATGCGAAGTTGTCGTGCATTATTTCTATGGATAGCCATGGATCGGGCCCATGATGTGTGCCCACGTGCGCGCGCGCGCGCGCGCGTGTGTGTGGGTATATGCGTGTCCGTATTCGTATTCTGTGATAAGCCGCCTTATCGAGATTTAACACTTGAGTCGCGTGCGCGGGGATCGGACTGACTGATATATTTAGACGTGGCTTTTTCATCAGCAGAGCCGCGCTCTGCTTTGCTCCACTTTCGATACATTTATTATCCCGCGCGCGCATACATACACGCACACGCGCACATGCGCACGCACGCACACACGCACGCACGCACACACACACACACACGTGTACATACATATTAATATTATTTATAACGTTGCTAAATAGCCGGTTCTCGGTGCGCGTTCCCATTTAAATTTTAAATAACGGTCACATTATGCGCGACATGGTTAGAAGTATTGTTAGAATTTGCCCGACAGTTGATCATTATTCCCTAAATCAGTTTCCAGCGTCGAGCACTGACGTGCCTCCTTCATCCGTTCGCTCTTTGCGTTCATAAATCTTCATTCTAGTCTCTCTCGCCGTGCCAACGAAAGAGGGCTACACGCTCGTTACGCATGCGCAATTACGCCGAGTAATCAGATTTGGAATGTTAACGGAAGGCGCGCGCGTATTCGCGCGCGGAGAGCGGGCTCCGTCGCGACGCGCGTAACATGGCAACGTTAATAACTTAAACATTTCGCTAGTAATAAAATCCGTAGAAAAATATCTAGTCACGGATCGGCTGCGCCGATTCGCGATCTCCACTGATCGCTTGGTCCTACCGATACTCGGGATACACAATGGAATATACATATATATATATATATATATATATATGTATGTGTGTGTGTGTATATGTATGTATATATATATATATATATATATATATATATATATATATATAATGCACGGAAGAGGCGGGAACGCATCCGCCTCCGCCCTGGATCCGCTGATTAACATTACGTGGAAGACGAGGATGAACTAACGAAAGGCACTATGTTTATCGTTTACATGTCGCTCGCAAGTGCGATTCGAGCTCCCGAGATCGGCGTTCGAAGACATCTTGCGATACTGCTTCCTCTTCGACTGTGCAGACCGTGTCTTACACTTCATAAGGAATTACAATGCGCCCATGCGCGCATACAAGTACGCGTACATACGTACGCGTGATGTACTACTCGTTGATGTAATTCGTGTTATCGATGCGGAAGCCGACGCGGAAGGAATTAAAAGCCCGCCGCCTTTCAGACTAATCCGCCAGATGGATCGCGAGCGATTCAACAATTCAACGCGCGCCGCTCTGCGGCGTTCCCTCCCCCGCCCCTCTCCCGGGGGAATATTTTTTCAGCGTGGCGTGCACCTTTTCGGCGGGCGCACGGCGAGTTATTAACAAATCAATTAATATCGCTCCCCTGCATAATGGAAATTCCATTACTTCGTTGGAAAGCGTCGTCGGGGAAGCGTCCCGAGGAGAAAAAGCGATCGAGAAACATTGTCACGAGGGAATAACCGCACTAATCGCCGCTGACGCAATCGATCGCTGACGGGATATTAAATTTAATCGAAGCGTTTTTTTGCCCATTAAAGTTCCCCCCGCGACTTTAGCGGTGTTATTTTGTTCCGCGCGATCGCTCGCTCGCACGCGACGCGGCGCGCCGCGTTCGATTTTCAATTAGCGGGGCAAATTCTTGCCCCGCGCGATACTGCCTGTGCAGCGATTTTCCGCGTTGAAGTCTACGGATTGCGCGGATTCGCCTCGTCGCTTCCGCGCGCATGCTCCGCGGAGATCGCGCAGGCGCGGCAGCGGCAGCGGCGGCGGCGGTGGCGGCGGCTTGAAAAAGCGAGGGAACGGAAAAAAGATGAAGTCTGAAAGGTGACGAGAATTGAGGCAGTATCGCAGAGACGATGAACGGTGATTCCGGATGAACTCGAGGGACGTGTATTCGATGTACTCGATTTCCCTCCGCTTCGCGAGGAGCGCTCGATAATCTGTTTGAGAAATCTCGCGGACGGTGGTGGTGCGCTTTCCTTCGTTGCGCGATCGTTTGCACCATTTCGCTGGGAGACTCTTATCGCGCGATCCTGAAACGTTCGATTATCGCGTCCGATATCTGGAAGGCGTTTCGCGGTGCCGATCATCTAAGCGCGCAGGATCAACGCGTCTCTCATCAACCGAACGGACAAGGATCAAGGATTCGTTCGATTTTCCGTTCAATCTCCCCACCGCTTTCCCGGACGGCGATTCTCGAAGACCAAGACATGACCTGGAAACGTCCTTCCAGAAGGGTAGACTACGATCGTTCCCACAAGATTAGGCGCTCGCCGTGACTCGTCCGATCGTGACAAAGTCGCGAGGCGAGTGAATCTCCGCTCGCGCGCGCGGTATTTTAGGTTAGAATCGACGCAATTCGAAACTCTAACGAATAAAGTCACGCGCATGGTCATCGCGCCCCGCGACTTCGACGATAGTACACAACTCCACGCGACGAGTTCCCGCGAAGCCACATCACCATTCCCCCCGTCCCCGAGCCCCTCTGTCCCACCCGCGCGATCAATCTCGACAGGGCGTACGCGCGGCGCCGGGCGCGACGGTTAAGAGGAGTCGGCGCCGTTCTCGTTCTCGTCGTTGAAGTAAAGCGAGACTATCGAGTGCTTCTTGCAAAAGGCCCACCACCAGCGAAAGCCCGACAGGCCGGCGAAGACGAAGTTCGGGTCGCGCTTCCGCCTGAGTCGCTCGACAAAGTTCAGTATCGCGTTCAGGGACTTCTTCGTGCGCCGATTGTATGGGCTGACGCTGATGTCGCAGCAGAATTCGAGGACCGCCGTTTCCTCGCCCGGATCGAGGCCGGCCTCCTCGAGGATCATCATCCTCTTGGACTTGCCGAGTATGTTGTCGTAGAGGGTGCCCTTCGGGATGCCATACTTGGTCGACGCCTGGGTGAAGCGCATCTTCTGGGTTACCACGGCCTCGATCGCCTCCTGGAGATCGTGCCGCGTCCACGTGGGCGCCTTCAGCTTCAGCAGGGTCGTATAGTCAGCTAGAAAATAGTCAGCGATTTCTTTTCGACCTCTTTCGCCTCATGACCTCCGTCTCACGACTTTCGTTTCTTTCGCAAGGAGAGCCGCAACCTGCAGAGAACCGAAGACCGCGCCTTCGCGTAACCCGAGGGTCACGTTCTCTCCCTTTATCTCTAGCATTCCCTTCCTCTTTCTTTCGCATCCTCGCACACGTTCTCTGCTCGGGTGTCCTCTGCTCGCTGGCAAGCTA
Source organism: Eciton burchellii (assembly GCA_020341155.1). NCBI lineage: Eukaryota > Metazoa > Arthropoda > Insecta > Hymenoptera > Formicidae > Eciton > Eciton burchellii. The sequence continues at coordinate 434,034 of JAHMML010000066.1, read as the reverse complement.
GTAAGAACCGTCGCTCAGAGAAGTTTGTGATTAAGCCTCAAAGAATACTGCCAAGATATTCAGGGAGCTGCCGCAACTTTAAGGATGCGCCGACAGTCTTACGGAGTGGATGAATGCGAAATGAATGGAAACGAAAGGGTCGAAGAATAAAACAACTGCATAAGCGGAATGAAAATAAAAATTCGCGACGAGCGGAGCGACCATCTTCAGAGAGATGAACGACCAGAGGCATCGTAAGCTTGCAGAACCTAACCTAACTCGTCGCAATCGGACTTGAACATCAGGAAGCAAAACGACGCTCTGGAACATTAAATGAGCGATCGCCCGCGAGGAGCGAATCTCGAGAGGTGGCAATCTGGGATGAGGAGACTTTCGAGACTTTGCTCGTCGCGGATAAACGACGATCGAGATAATTAACGTGGCAAAAAAACGAAAAGGTTCGGAATCGCCAGGCGGCCGAGGAGCTCTCTCGTGACCACCTGATGATGATTCTCATCACGCGTGAACGAGCAGAGTTCACGACCGACTTCGGATTCGATTTCGCTTTCGCGTCAATCGCGATGCAAGCGTCGCGTTTTATATCGTCCACGTTGCCCGCCTGTCATAATTATGATCATCCGCGCTCAGTCTGGCGCGCGCGTGCTCGCGCGCGCCGCGAGGCTCCTGGCGGAAGGGCAAAGGGAAGGCGAGAAGGAAGGGAGAAAGGGAGAACCGGCAACGGACCACTGTGTGGTCCATGGAGCGCGTCACACCTACGCGCGTTAGCAGCAGTTAACGTCACTCACGTCGGCCGCGCGATTTATGCGGTGTCGCGGCGCCACGGTCGCACCGATTTCTGGCTCGCGCGCAATTGCGCAAGCGGGGATTAACCGTTCGCAATTGGAGGAAGTCGTTACGACGTCGGCGAACGACGACGATAGAGAAAGCCGCGAATTCGACGACGTGCGTGACGCCGTGCGAGTGCACGATCGCCTCGATTGGCACTCCCGAAAGTGCAATGCCTTCGCGGGCGCGTTCTCTCTACCTTTCCCCCTCTCTTTTCCGGTTTACTCTTTTTCTTCTTTTCATTCTTTTACAGCACGCGCGATCCACGGCGCCATGCGCCGCGAAGGAGATCGAAAAATCCGGAAAATTGCCGGAGGTCGCCCCCTCTTCTTTCCCTTTTTTTTCCCCTGTTTTCCCTTTTTTGCATAACAATCCGATTGCGCTGAAATATGAATAATCTCGTCCCGCGCGCGAATCGATCGTCCCGCGCCGCCGGGAACGATCGCCGGTGAAACGGGGAGGGGACGAGGAGGAGGAGGAGGAGGAGGRGGAGGAGGAGGAGGAGGAGGAAAAAAAAGGCCGGGAAGAATTGCCACGTATCGCGTGTAATGACGTCACGGGAAAAATCGAGACTGGAATAATCGTATCGAATAATATTACCATACAATGGCGTTTCGTCGCGTGTGCACGTGCAACCGGCAATTTCGATGCATTCGAGGCATTTTCTGTCGGATCGACGGATCTCGTCGCGCCGGGCGGGAGAAGTCGCGTTTTCAAAAGACGCGCGCAAATCAGCTGCCAATCAATCTCCGGCCTCGTCGAGACCGAGAGAGAACGCTGAGAGAAGCTCTCGGTGCTTTTCGAGGGAAACCCCGTCGTGGCGTAAAAACGCCACGGTGCTTTCAGAAAAATTCAAGACGAACGGACGGGCATTCAGAACGGAGTTTATCAGAAAAATTGCGAGACATTCTTGCACGCGCGTGGCGCGCTCTCCGCAATTACTTAACCTCGTTAAGTAATTACACAACCGGTCTCGATTTCGAGTTCGATTTCGCGCCGACTGGAATCCCGCGCGGCTCCTCTGAATTTCTAATTCCCTAGCAGGGAGATTCGATGTCCAGTTTGCGAAACGACTCCCGCCGTCGAGAAGGAAAGCACGAACGAATGAGCGCGATCGTTAAGGGAGGCAAACAGCCGGCGGTGGCCGCGTCTCACGGGAAGTCAAGGAGTAATCGAAGAAAATGATTTAAGCGAGCTGGGAGGGGATACACGCCCACGCGCGCGCGCGCGCGCGCACGCACGCACCCGGGATCAATTCGAGACGCGTGTTGCGGCGTTTACGTCCGTTTATGTGCGTTTACGCTCTCGGCTGAGCATGAGACTGTGTCGAATCAGGGAGCGAAGTTGAGTACGAAGAATACGGCTGAGAAAATTGACGCGCCTTGCATCGATCGAGGCGCCCATCAATTAAAACTTGGCGATGCAAATCTCGTTTGAGTCTAGAGGGGAACGTAGGGGCACACGCTCGCAGACATAAAAGGCACCGGGGCCCTCCTGCCCCGGACAGGTCTCGAGGATTTTTTATGCGAAACTCGAAAGCGATATATTACATACACCGCGCATGACGGAAATTAAATCTACCCCGTGAGAGAGACGAAAAATATTCCGCACATTAATGCAAATTGCGTTCGCTCTAATTCGTCGCTGATGGAACCATCTTCGCTTGACCCGGCGGGGTCAAGCCTCCACACCACACCTGACATTCTGAAATTGCCCCCCGAATCTGCCTGCGTACGTACGTACGCACGACCACCAATCGCGGAATTATTCGCGGGAACGATTCGCCGCGTGAGACGCGGAATTGCACGCGCGCGCGCGCTTGGCCATTGCGAATCGCGGGCGTGTTATCGGCGCTATTAACCGGCGTCGAGCACCTCGTGGCCGTCTATCTAAATTGCTTTCTATATTAAAGCAAAACGCATTCCTACGCTTTATTATTGCCGGGGTAATGACGCAGGTCCGCTCGGCTCGCCGCGCCGTTTATCGCCCGGCCGGCTTCTCTCTAGCTCGCCGACCTAACCCTCCCCCTGCCACCTTGCCACCTCCCGCGGTTCGTCAACGACCTCGTCGAACCTTATCGACGTTCGAGCGACGCTTGCACGAACCTGGAACCTGAATCGATCCCTCGATAACTCACTGCCGATCCGACAAGCCGAGAAACCATCCCGCGTTTCTGGGACGCGGCCGTGAACTTGGAACAGTAGCGGACACAGCCAGCCGATCATCCCCTCTCGAGGCACTCTCGAGGGGATGGAATCTCCTCTCGACCCGCGGAGGGGACAATCGGCCGCTGCGCCGCTACTTATCGCGGAAACCGATCGGGTTTCCTGCGACGGATCACGTGACTGAAACTACGAGTCGAACATCGAGTCTTCAGGGCAGACTATACGGGGTGTGCCCGGCTGATGGTGTTACATTTGTGTCTATCTCTCTCCAGACGCGAACAATTAAAGGAAGCTCCGATCCGCGTAAGATCCGCGCGTAATGATCGGATTGATCGCTTCCGGGCGCTTCGAGCGATTCCCACCATGATGAAATCTTGTTTATTCTCTCTCCTGGACACAACTAAACGCTCGGAGATCAGCCGCGAGTAACCATAGCGGCTTCGTCTCCGTTTCTATTTGCTCGTCGATTAATCTCAATCTGACTTCACTTCTTTCCAACTTTTCGCGCGTCTGTCATTCGAGGAAAAGCGCGATTGTCCCAGAGACACCCTGTGTGCATTGGGACAGATGAGCAGATGAGCGTTGAACGCGCGTGTGCGTTTGCCTAACGTGCAGGCCTCCGTGCTCGGCCGGGGGGCCGGGTCGAGAGGGCGATTATCTCCTGAAACGTATCGAAACGAGACGAAGAGGAGAAAAACGAAAACGGGACTCACCTGCTATACTGGAGGTGGAGGCGCCGAGCCAAGCGTGGGACGACTCCAACAACTTGGCCTGAAACAGAAAAGTACAGCCTCGGTCAGACGTGGGCTCTGTCTCTCTCGGCTTCTGCTGGAATGACGATTTAGCGGCGATTTAACGGCGGCGGCCTACGAAACGAACGTCCCTTAATCCCTTATATCCGGCCAATCTCTTTTCCCCCGGGCCGGAAGCGAAACGACTTCCGCCGGGATAATTATTTAATCGAAAATCGCCATCGCCCCGCTGAAAAGCGGGCAAACGTGTCTGAGATACGCTTTAAGTGTCCCGCTTTAGTTACTTCCCCGCTAATTGCGTTTCTCCATTTTAATTAACAACGGGGATTTCAGCGCAAGAACCGCGAGCGGACCGACAGCTTACGGTATTTTTAATCGGGGGAAATCGCAATCCCTTGCACCGCCCTTGCACCTTGCTCGTATCACGAGCGAGCAGCCAAAGGGCGGGGAGGAGGCGGGGGGGGGGGGGRDACAAGAAGGCGCAAGTTTTCGGAAACGTTTCCGTTGGCGGGATCGCGAGGAAAAATCGCCTACGTCGGGGTACACGCGAGGTAATCGGAGCTGTTCACGTCGGGGCCGGCAACTTTGCTAATATGCGAGGCTTCCGAAGGGGTTTCGCGGGACGGGGCCACCGAAAGCGCAAGACACACGCAAAGTTGGCTCATTTGAAAAGTTTCGTCCCTCCACGCCACCATCACCGCCCCTTCTCCCCCATCCTCCTCTGAGCCTTGGGATTTCGCGATCTCCGCAATATCGCGGACCGGCCGCCCTGTGCTTCTCCCGTATGCGCGGCATACTTCCGGCCGTCTCGCCTGATTTCCCGAATTAACTCAAGTTTCGCGTCCTCCCCCTCCTCCCGCCACCTCTTCTCGCCACTCCTACCCCACCCGCGCGCGCCTCCTTCGCTCGCACGGGCCGAGAGGGAGATTTCGGAGAAATCGAGCGAATCCGGTCCGTCATCGTTTCCGATCTGCGGGGATCGTCATGCGGAGAAGCCGCCATCATCACGTCATCATCCGCTCGCTGAATCATGCGCCCTTGGTCCGAGTTTCTACGCCGCGTCCGCGTTAGAGGCGACTCGGCTCGGGATCATTATCCTCATCTCCGCCACCGTTCAGGCTGCAGCGATGACGTCACCCCGCTCAACATCGGGCAACTTCACTCGGCTTCTCCCGAAGCCGTGCTTCGATCCGTTGAAATCCGTATCCGTTGAAATCGCCGCATCCGGCGAATCGCTTTTCGGGGTTTCGCGCGGCCACCGAGACACCGCCCGCCCCCCGCCCCCCGCCCCCCGCCCCCCTCGCCGGTGGTTTCCCCGCGGGGAAAAAACAGAAGGATGGCGGCGGAATAACGACGGCGTCTCCGCAGCACTCGTGACACGAGGGGGATGATGCCACCGAGGCTGGCAATTTCGCGAAATAGCCTCGCGTCAATGCACGTGCACACGCATCTCTTTCTCTCTCTCTCTCTCTTTCTCTCGGTTAAACCACACAAAGAATTATTGAGCAGCCCGCTCGCTCGTTGTTTTCCCGACGAGCGAGCCAGAGGAGGGCGCATAAGTGAGACCAAGCGGGGAGGGAAGCCGGGATTGGGGGATGAGAAGAGCGGCGCGGGGGAGCGGGGGGAGGAGGGGGGGTGGAGGGGGAAATGGAGAGATTGAGCCTGCTCTCCCTCTCTCTGTCTCTCTCTCTGCAGTTGTAACTTGGACGACGCGCAAGTAGTATATCGCGGCGCGTGCATTTTTCATTGTCTCGTGTCCTCCCCATGCCCGCCGCGCCGCGTCGCGCCGCGGTGCACCCTCGTGCGGTGCAGCACGCGGAACACGCGGTGCGCGGAGTGCATACACGACGTGCCGCTTGACGTGCGCATTGACGAGAAAATTGCGAGCGTCCCCGCATACGTACGCCCGCGTCGGTCGTCGCCGCGCGGAGCCGCACCGTTTCCCTTCCCCATCCCCCGCCCGCCCTCCCCCTACCCCTCCAGGGAGATCTTCCTCCCCGCATATTTTTTCCCTCTCGTCCCTGCCGCACCGCTCTCCCATACCCCACGATCCTTCTTTCTCAGGCCGTCCGGTTGTCCACGGTACGTCGCGCTCGGTATTCCGGGATAGCGCCCCCGCGTTAACCCCCTCCGCCCCCTGCACCCCCTGCTCTTTACCGCTCGCGCGAAATAATCGCGTCCCCGGGACGGAAATACGACAGAGATCATCACACGACGCGCGACGTTGGAGCGAAGAGGAAAAAGAAACGAGGAGAGAAATGCATATTGCACGGGCAATAATTAAAGCTGGCGGGGGTTACAGCCACGACCTACGACCCCGATGCGTTCAAGGATCGAGAACGATAGAGACCGATGGATAGTATTAGACGAGCAAGCGTTCTCGAGACTGCTCGACCGCTTCGTATCGGAGACCTGGCGTGGCGTCAGGCGATTGAAGATGATGGCGCACGTTTAACCCTTTAACCCTTCCGCTGAGAAGGGCAGATGTGCGGAACATGCGCGATACACGCTACACGTTTATTCATGCAGCACTGCTACGCGCGGAATATCGCTGCCGGTCGAAAATCAGGCGACATTCGGCGACGTTCGTTCGAAGCGATCGAGATTCGATGATGCGCTCCGTCTCCGCCGCAGGCTCCCTCTAGGCGCGCTGAATTCCTAACCTCAACTCGACCGTTATCCGTCATCAAAGTTAATCCCCTTGCTTGTCTTGCGCAATTTCGGCACGTGAGAGGGAGCGAGAGGGGGGGGGGGGCGGGATCGACCTTGGAATCGAAGACGGCGTGCGCCCGTCATTCGAGGGTAGTTTGCATCTCAATTTGCATCTCGACGTGCAGCAGCACGCCCGGGCTGGTTTCTGTACGACGCACACCGCTAATGGAAATAAGGGTCCACTTCCCCCCTCCCTCCCTCTGCCTCTTTTTCCGGTCCTCTCTTGGCCGGACGCAGCGCGCAGCATCCATCTTCGTCATCCCCTTCGTTTTTCAGCAAGCAACGGGAAGACACGAGCCACCCTGGCCGCGACATCGAGAGGGTTCGTGAATTAAATATCGCGCCGTGCGATTTTATCCCGCTTGTGAATCTCTCTCCCTCTCTCCCTCTTTCTCTCTCTCTCTTGTGCACATGCATGCATAGACGAACCTCGTACTATTCCGAGCTCGTTCCGTTCTCATCTCTCTCCGGCATCGCATGCGCCCGCTATTAACCGCCTTCAAATTACCGGGCTGACCGCGTTGAATTTTTCACGAGCGCCGCCGCGTCGCGGCGGTATCCCGGTTGCTCCTTCCTTGATCGCGTTGGGATGCGGTCAGAAATTCCGGAAGCTGTTAAGCCGCGTTCCGAAAGACGACGTCACTCGCCGACAAATCGCGCGAGTGACCTTCCCGGATCAACTCTGGGATCTTTGACCCGCGCCACGAGCATCGGGCGTGTACCGATACGATCTTGGGATTCGCGATGGACGGCATTGCCCCTGCTAGCTTACCGTTTCTGTCAACAGTCAACGGTAAACAGAAAGATAAATCCGCTGCGAGGGACGCGAGATGCGATTCGCAAATTAGCGAATCAATACGCGCGACACTCGCGCGAATCCGCTCCGGTGAACCCTCGCGGACTCGCCCCGCCGGAAATGACGACGACGACGACGGGAATAAAATGTCCGGGCACTCGTGAAGAAAACTCGAACGCTATTTTCCGGCGAAACGAGTTCCGGCCGCGCCGAAACTTCGGAGGAGATTCGCTTCCCTTGTCCGCGCCCGGGTTCCACGCCGCGCCCCTCCCGCCCCTCCGCGATTCATGTGTCGGAATAAACGCGCGATATACGCGCGAAATTACGCGCTGCGTCCATCGGGGCGCGAGGGGACGGAAAGCTGCGCGCGCTGTTTCCCTCCTCGTCGTAATTTCGGCGATCACGCATTCGGCCGATCTCCCCTCCCCTCCCTCTCTCTCTCTCTCTCTCTCTCGGTCTATCGGCGAATGAAACCGCTCGCTTCTTTTCTCAGAGCTGTCATCGGTGACTGTCGCGTCGAGAGGAGGCTCTCGAGCCCTTTTCCGCCTCTCTCTCTCTCTCTCTCTCTCTCTCTCTCTCTCTCTTTCTTTCGCTTCCATCGGAGGAGGGACCGTTGTTCCGCGCGGTAACTTCACCGCAGATCCGCGAAGCTCGGCAAATGCGGTGCCTAATTAATCTTGCAACATAATCGGCAAAAAGCCGGCAATGATATACTATCTTATTAGCGCGTTGTATTATATTATCGCGCACGATAACGGAAGTAGACCGACTGCATTATTGATCCGGACACATGCGCACATGCCGTCCCGCAGCATGCGTTTCTCCCTTTTCACCGCGCTCTTCCCTTTTTTTCGTCCCCCCTGCCCCCTGCCCTCCCCCCCGTCCCCCCGTCCCCCTGTCCCCCGTACCCTGTTCCCGTCTAATATCGGCGGCGTAATAATACGGCGGGCGCGTCCCCGATAACGCGGGCGGTATGATTCCGGAATTAAATACGCGCGTTTCATTCGGACGGTGCCCGCCGTGATTCGTCGCGCTTGATGGCGCGGGGAATGCCGCGCGCCTCGCACAAAGAAAATATCTCACGGTCGGGCGTTATTGACGTTAGTATTAAATGTTTATTATCACTTGGTTATTTTCGACGAAAAATAATTATATGTCGACCGTCGATACGGCCAGCCCCCGTCGATATCGATGCCTCATTACGTTTGTGCTTCCTTCGCGAGAGAGACGCGCGGAATCCAACGCTCTCCTGGAAAATATGTAAATAAACATTGATATAGCCGATTTATCTAATTTGGAAAGCGAAATCACGCTCGGGATCGGCATTCCGGCAGCGGCAATCTGCCATTTTATTGTAAAGAAACGCGCGGCATCAATACGCGATAATAACGAACGCGTAAATATCGCGCGCGGAAAAAAGGAATCGTTGGGAGGGGGGGGGGGGCGGCGGCGGCGGGGAGAGGAGAAGAAGAGATCGCCGGCGTATAAGTAATTGCGGGTTAAGTGTAATTTGGATTCGTTTGGACGGTGAAGGGCGCGTGAAGGGCGAGCGAAATAATTAATCGAGTCGTGGTTTCGCACAAAATAATGCATCTGGCGTATCGCCACCATCGTCGGCGATAAATTAATTTCCCCGGCAGAATAAAACAAAACGCACGCGATTCGGAAGAATCGCCCCCACCACCCCCGGAATTTCGCACAACTGCCGCGCCGTTTCCCCGCGCTCGTAACGTGACGACAGGAGGAACCCAGGAACCTGAAACGAGATAAGTAATGCCGAATGCCGAAAACTATGCGCGTCCGGATCGGGATCGCCGATCCGATTGCTCGGCAATCAGCGAGTCGCAATTAACGACAAACGCGCCGCGAGTAGGCGGGCGCGGCGTCGAAAACGAAGACGCGGGGGAGAGTCCGTCCCCGCCGGAAGGGTTTTACCGCCGCGGCCGGGGGGAGGGGGCGGGCTGGAGGAGGAGGGGGTCGTAGTTACGCCGGGGGCTAATTCCTGCAAATATTTGCCGGGCAAGGATATAGGTGCGCGTAGGAGCGGGGAGCGGAAGAGCGGGCGCGTAAGGCGCGGCGCGGATTGTAGGCTTTCAGGATTTCAGTCAACACGACGGGACGAGGGCGAGGACAAGGACGAGAATGACGAGCCAGCGACGCCAGCGACGTCGTCGGCCGCGGCGGCGGAATGCGGCGCCACGGCGAATTCCTAATCAGATTAGCGCGGATTAGCAAAGTTCGTTTGTTCTAATGAAATTCGTCTAAATTAACGTCGAGTGCGGAGAAAGAGAGAGAGAGAGAGAGAGGGAGAGGGGGGGGGAGCGGAAGGGAGGCAGGAAGAGGATGAGGAGGGTGGCGGATCTTGCCGGGTGTCTTCCTCCGCCCATAGGCGGCGAACTTTCGAAATTTCACGGATACTTTGCCGCCGGGATAATGAAGCTCCTCTATTCGCCGGCTAATTTCTCGAGCTAGCTGGCTGGCGTGCACAGCGAGAGCGATATTTTTCTCTTATTACCCACCGTACTGATTAATTTGCCTTACGCGCGCTGATGGTCGTCGGACCAGTCTCACTCGGCGAGGCATCAAAGCCGCGGATCTCGAGAGAAGGCCGCGGCTGCTCGCGGGCAATCGTTACCTTTGCTCTCGTTAATTGTTTCCCCTGTTCATTACGTCGTTACGCTGATTATCGCGTTGCGCCGGGGCAAGTAAAACGGCTCGGACGTAATTTTAACGTAGCTTTAATATCCTAATGCAGCGTATATGATGACATAAAGTGAAGAATAGACTCGAGCGACGTGCGCGCATCTGTTCGTCAAGCGTTCCCGAAGCTGGGAACGCGATCTCTCAGTCGCAAACGACGCGATGACGCGATTCCTCCTTCAGTCCCCCCACCCGTTCGCATGCGATTCTAACCTGTAAGCGAGCGCGGACAGCTCGCTATCACTTCGGCGGATGTTTTCTTTATCTCTTGCTTCCGGCCGCATTTTCATATTCCGAATTACGGACCAGGCTCGAATTACCCGCCGACCCCTTTCCCCCCGCGAATTCTCGCGACGAGAGAGAGCCCGACAAACCGAGCGGCACAGCGCGAAGAGAGCGGAACGGGCACGCTTTCTTTGATTTCACGATAATCGCATTTATCCGGGCGATCCCTCGATGTCACCGGCTACTACTACTACTACATGCATGCGCGTGCGTGTATGTGTGTGCTTTCATGTTCGGCCGGGAGAAAAAAAAGGCCACTAACGCGCCGCTCCCCGCGCGCGCGGGATAAAGTAATAAATCGCGCAGGCGTATTATCTGTGCACCGCCGCGCCGCTCGGGAATTCCCCGCCGTCGATCTCGCTGTATCTCGTTATATTACGCGACTAATTCGTCGCTTTTATGCGCGTCCGGTGAAGGATAGTCGCGACCGTATCAGAAATGAAGAAACGAACCGCGCGCGCAATATTTGCGCGCTATCCGCCGATCTCTCGCTTTCAGGCGTCGATTAATTCCGAGACACCCGTTGCCTTCGACGAAGGTCGCGTCGCTACATGCGCGTGCGGCGGAAGACGTTCGAATTCATCCGCTCGCGATGCGCGCGCGGCATGCGTCCGCGCAGGAAAAGTCGCTTGAAGAGCCGCCCCGATGCCGAAATGAAAAGCTGCTCTCGTGACTCGGGGCAGCAGAAGGAATGAATTATATCACTCGATGCAATCTTGCGAAACGCGCTCCGCACGTACGAGAACCGGGATCGCGCGGGGCTGGCGGGGGTGGGATACGCGAATTTACAACGAAATTGCGCGAAAGCGAAACAGGCTCGGAGGGAGACAGATTGGCGCACCGGATGCCCGACCACCACATGTTAATTGTCATACAAATGCACACACGCTCTCCTCTCTCTCTCTCTCTCTCTCTCTCTTTCCCTGCTTCGCAAAAACGAGCGCCACGTTCGGGCGCGTTCTAGAATTTTGCGTCCGCGAATCCCCGATCGGGGAATTAAATACCGTAAATGCGTTTCCTGCGGAATCACATATTATCGTCGAGTAGCTTTCCGTGCCGCAAGAATAGCATTTTGAACTGCTCGGGGAGAAAAGCGATTTCGAGGTTGCTGTTTCGAAAGCGGATCAGAAAGATCGCATTTCGGAGGACTCCTCCCCTGAAATTATTCCTTCGTGTTACCGTCGATCGCTGATTACTCGGAAACCGTTAAGAGTACATCGTCACGCACAACCGCTCCGAGGTGCACGTAGAGCCCGCAAAGGTGGATGAAAAATTGCGCTTCCTGTGTAACCTTTTAATCATAAGATTTACTCTTTATGATAAGTAGAATGAAAGATTAGCCTGCTTATCTGTGTAAAAGTTTTATACATACACATACACATGTGTGTATAACGTATATGTAAGAGTGAAGATATAGGAAGAGTTGAAACGTGAGATGATTAATTAATTAATTAATTTTCGTATCAGGCGCAACACATGTCCTCGCGTTATACATATCGGGCATCTATTATATCGCAATTCCCTCGAGAAATTCGCAACGGAAAGAACATCCGAAGAGAGAGAGAGAGAGAGAGAGAGAGAGAGAGAGAGAGAGAGAGAGAGAGAGAGAGAGAGAGAGAGAGAGAGAGAGAGAGCTACGAGCTTTAGTCCTCGAGAGACGGTTGTCTCTCTGTTCGACGCAATTTTGAATGCATCTCGATACCGCGAGCGCAGCTTCATCGACAATCCGCGCTGATATTTTATTCAATGATCTGATGTTTAAACTATCGCATTGACACCACGCGCACGCACGCGCGCGCGCGTGAACAGCCACCCTCGCGGGTGGCCGCGCAGCGCGCGGACCCTTTCTCGCGCCCGAATAAATAGATTTATTTATTTACGATAAACTGATGCCGGGGCACTCTTGCGCGGGAGCGAGAGCGAGATATATTCGCCAGCCGATGAATGTACTGATAGCGCGACATCGACACTCGCGTTACGCGTTATCCCGTTCCTTACGGCGATTGCAATTTTATTCGTCCCGCGGAGATTAGGGAGATTACGACTTCCGGAGGAAGTCAAGAAGCCCGAAAGCGAACTCCGATCGTCGCTTCATCTTTTATTACCGTTAAAAAAAAAAAAAGAAAAAGAACAGAAAAAAGACACCACATTGCGCGCGTCGATTTCTCAGAAGCGTTTCTAACGTAATCGAGGCAACGCGGGGATTCCCGAGTCTCCTGAAGTAAGTCGCAGATCGATATCGCGGGCGGGAAGGAACGCGTGGTCACTTCCGATGTACGGATAACGATAAATTCCTGAGCGCTCGCGATACTTCCTCCTCGATTTCGGAAATCGAATGTCGGGAATCGTAATTCGCGTGAATCGGATGTCGAATCCGTTTGTCGTATTCGCTTTTCGGCTTTCGTTGCGTTCAGCGACGCGCTTATTGAGCGCATGGATATCGCATCGGTGGATATCGCGATAATCTCTCGAACTAGCACAGTGAGCTCCAGAGATTTGAATCGCGATATCGCGAGAGATTACAACATCGAGACGCGAGAGATTTCAGGACATGATCCCGAAAACTGGAAACCGTCCTCGTCGTTATCGCAATCTTTTTAGACACTCGTGTTCGAGGCATCGCCGACTTTGCCAGGATTCTTTCCCGCGGCAGAAACTCGCGAGAAGGGAGAAAGAAGAAAAGAAAAAGAAAGGAGAAGGAAATTACAAAATTACATGACAATTTCTTAAAATTCAGCAGCAAGCTGAAGCGCAGCAAGCTGAAACTTGAAACGAGAGATTTTGTACGAGGAATTTTGTACGATATCAAATTCGCGCGAGTCACACCTTACGTGTGTGGCAATCTACGCTCCTTTATGCATCGAGAGAGATAATTGCCAGAAGAGAGAGACACCAGGGTCCGATCTTCGACGCCGATTATCCGATTTTCCTCGTGAAAGGAACAAGTTGCAGCATTAATGCAACAGCAATAAGCAGTATTAGTATCAGTAACGTCACATCGATAATCGACCGAAGAGGGGCGGGGGGAAGAATTCGATGTGGAAGTATCGCGTAAACAAATCGCGTGCGCGCGCGCGCGCGCGCGAGATAATTCGTCGTCGAGCGCGGGCTTCGCAACGTTTCATTTTTAACGGTAATGGTAATAAAATCGTAGTCTGGATTCTAATTGGTTACAAAGAAGAGTATCGCTTATGCTTTCCCGCAAAGATAATGCAAAGATTATGAGGACATGACGGCGCGGAATAATTATATACAATTATTATTAACGAATATCTTGCAATGTCATGCGGAACAATCGGAGCGCAAATCGGCTTTACCGCATTCTTCCGCTTTGCTCTAACGGAAGCCGGGCAATTAATGCGGGCAGCAATTGGAGTTATTCTCACGTTGCCGGCGCGATAAGAATCTTCTAATGTTTCCTTCGTGATCTCTCCTGTTAAATTAATATCGAACAAACGCGTTATCGCGGACAGATCGCGCGTACGTTTCGTTTAACGCGAAGCGTAAACTCTCTGTCTCTCGTTCTCTCTCCCGAATGTGACGGCGTTGAATAATTACTTCGCGAGCAATAAATTAGACTCCACATCGAACGAGAGACAAGAGTAGAATTTTTCGTTTTAGGACGCTACGCGTTGCATCGCGGAAACGATTTAGCAAAAAAAGACGTAATCCCACATGTTTTATAATCACGTCGCAATTGTAACTTACCAATTACGCTTATTATGTTAAATAGCCTGCTATATCAAATTAATCTGAGAATTGCTTTATCTGCCGTGACGTAAAACGAGTTTGTCTTCGTGAAATCGTGAAATCGATGTGATATCGGCGGCGTATTATTCGCGCTGTTTGCAACGCGCTGCGCTGCGCAGTTTGCTGTTGTTACACGCTGGAAAACAAGCGGACCGCCGACTCAATCCGCGCCGCGATTTCCTATAAATTGGATGAAACGGGCGGGAAAAAAGAGGAAGAGGGGGAGAGAGAGAGAGAGAGAGAGAGAGAGAGAGAGAGAGGGAGAGGAAGAAGAAAAAGGAAGAAAAAAAAACGCGCGGAATTAGCGGCGTTATCTCGCCGGCCGCCCGGCGGACACGTGTCACCCACACACACGGGTATCACACGGGTAATATAATGAATTCTTTATCCCCCTCCCCCCTCCCCCTCCCTCCCTCACCGCGCGATATCAATCGCACGCAGTGCGAGTCGTCATTAGCGCGATGGCGGCCTAAATAGTTCACGAGCGCCGATGCGCGCCGATTAACCGTGTTTTCTTCGGTCTCGCGCGGCCGATAATGACGCGATTCGCGACCCGCGCGGGGACCGATGATGAGCAAGACACCCCCCCTCCCACCTCCCGAGCGCGTCGCGCCGCCGTTGTCGCCCGGGGATACGGATTCAGCGTCTGCGAGATGCTCGAGGACCTATATGGCTATAGGGAAACCGCGGAGCGGAAGAGAGAGAGAGAGAGAGAGAGAGAGAGAGAGAGAGAGAGAGAGAGAGAGAGAGAGAGAGAGAGAGAGAGAGAGAGAGAGAGAGTGCGAATAGTCTTCGGCGGCGGCGCATTTCTTGCATCTCGCGCCGCGTGGCGGGGGGGCGGGGAGGATCGCCGGGGKTTCCCCGATCCGTGCCGGTCGCGCGAGCCATTTCGGAGCGTTAAAATGCGGCACGCGAGAGGACCCTTCGGCGCCTGGCAACCTGTGGCGCCGTTCCGAGCAAAACGAAGAGCGAAACGAACAAACGAACCGCCCCGCCTCGCCGAGAGGGTAGCCCCGACCCGGCGGGACGGGGCGGACCGACGGGAGGGGGTGAGGGGCGGATGGGGATGACATTGTGAACGCCGGCGAGCGCGGATGTAATAGCGCGACCGAATTTTTCGCCGGCTGGAATTCGAGCGCGCGACGCGCGCGGGATCAAAGCAGGACAGACAGAAAAAGGAGGAATCCAGGACACCTGTCGACGCTCCCTCCCCCTCCCCAGGCCAGCTCTGGCGTCGGACGCATCAAAGATTCAGCCGCGCGCGCGCGCGATTGATCATCACTTTAATCGCAGTTTCGCGAGCACCGCGCAAGGCGCACGAAGGTGCGGGCGGGGGGAGGGGGGGAAGGAAGGGATTCTGAGGGGACGGGCGTGGCGATCGCCGATTGAAGATTGAAGGAACGATGTTTCCGCGTCCGCGGAAGCCCCATTTTACGATAATGGAGCGGTGTCGTGTTCGCGTAATCCATCTGCTTTATTTCCGCGGCCGCGAAATCATTTTTACGCCGTTTAATAAAATATTCTCCTTCGTTCCCTTCCCCGTGCCCTTCCCCATGCGGATCTCCTCCTTGCCATGTCGCGTTTAATATTCCGCTCTTCTCGCTCCTTCTCGCCTCCCCGTAATTCCGCATCGGTCGACAGCAGAGGAATCATCCCTCGCCTCCCTCTTCGCTCCTTCCGCTCGACCGTGTCCGCTGCGGAATTGTCCAATCGCGGACGTTTCTGATCCGCGATGGAACAACGCGGCGCGACAGTAACACTCGCGGGATCCTCGAGTGAATGTTTAACTCTCGTTCTCGCCCGCGCGGGGCAAGCTCGCTCGATTTAGCGGGTCGAATCCCCCCCACCCTCTCTCTCTCTCTCTCTCGCTCTCGTTGAGCTCTGTCCTCTCGGTTGTCGCGGCGTCCGCGAATCCGCCGGATGAATCCGCTCTTTGTCCGTTCGACTATCGACCCATCTATTCTTAACTAATCGTACTCCGGCGGCACTCGCCGGAGTCGCGGCGCGCGGACAATTCCACGTTCACGATTCAGGGACGACGAGGGAGTTTCAAGGTGAGCGTCGGTGGGTTCGTATATTTGTATTCGAGCCGCGGGAGAACCTCAGCCGGCGACCTCTTCACTCCCCGCGGCTCCTCCGGCTCCACCTTCGGCCAGGCTCTCTCCCTCACTCTCTCTCTTTCCTCGGTATAAATACTTGGCGCTGTGTATTATTTCAATAGAGTTGAGTGGCCTCTCGATCCGGCCGAAATTACTCCCTAATCCAAATCGACGACGGCTTCACGGACGCCGTCCTTGTACCTTTAGCGTACAAAGACCTCCGCGGCGACCTCGCGACAAGCGGCTCGCGCCTCCGCCGCGGGGATTTGAGCGATCATTCTTTCGCGATTAGCTTTATGAATTCTTACCGGATTCGTGTGGGATCCTATAAGCGAGTTTCCACTAATAGGATTAACGGATCGAATTCCGGATAAATTAATTATCCGGCCCGCTTAATAATTGACGGCGGACGTAAGAATACCCGGGGAGTCGGATTGTGCCGGATATCTTCTCGCGGAAAATTGCAATAACCGCACATCCTGCGGTGATTCGTTACCAGGCCATAGAGGCCAGGCCGAAGGGCGCGGCGTAAGGGCGACGCGGATGAAACGACCATTTGATTGTCTCTTCTTCGTCTTTCCTTCCCCGAGAAGCAACGCTTCCAAATCGCGCGCCTCGTTTCGTCGATATTACGATGATTACGGAACGTCGAGATTGCGATTCGACTCGCGGGTATCGAACGGCTGTTATCCCAATCGATAACAGCCGTCTGGAAGGGTGCCCCGTATGAGAGAAGTATTAATTCAAGTAAATCTCATCTTGAGATTTTAACCGCGCCGTAGAGAGGAAGATGGGGGCGATGGGGGCGGGGGCGGGGGACACCGGCATGTATTATTAGATAATCGCCCTTCATTCCAGCGCGACGTAAGTCAGGTTTTGGGTATCCTGCGAAAATAGACATCCCCGCGAGAGATCTCTCTATATAAGCCGTAGCCTTATTTAATTTAAATTTAATGCCTTTCCACGAACCAACTCATGCCACTTTCGGAGTAAGTGGTCCGCGTTAAATTGCATATAAGATTAATTTCTGCCCTAGACCGGGATCCTATTAGATCGGGCGGGCTCATTTTATTTTCACGC
Source organism: Eciton burchellii (assembly GCA_020341155.1). NCBI lineage: Eukaryota > Metazoa > Arthropoda > Insecta > Hymenoptera > Formicidae > Eciton > Eciton burchellii. The sequence continues at coordinate 416,870 of JAHMML010000066.1, read as the reverse complement.
GTCAGGCCGATACGGACATACGCGCCGAACCGCCGCGTGGATGAACTAAAAGTCGCCGACGATCCGGTAACGAAGAGACAGACAGACAGAGAGAGAGAGAGAGAGAGAGAGAAAATTATAATCGGAATGGACGGTCCCGCGCAACGTGCATTCTGAGAGGACGCGCGCAGCATTAATTGATTTCGATTGGCAGATGTGCGTGCGCGATCTTTCCAGCGGCACGTCCTCGCGCTGCGCCGGCTGCGGGGCATCTGACGACTTCCTTCGCCAGCAAGAGAGAGAGAGAGAGGGGGGAGGGGGAGCGGCGGGGGAGGGGGGGAGAGAAAAATAGAGGAATGGCGCGCGCGCGCGCGCGCGCGGGGATCGCCGGCGCCCGGTTTCGAGAGAGCCGTGATCTATCGCGCCGATAGATCGTCCTCCCGTAGTTTAATATATAAGGAATGGATTATCCTTTGAATAATGTTCCAGGCTGCAGTAAGCCGCAGCGCGGCCGAGCGCAGCGCGGAGCGTACGCGCACGCATGTGCATGCGCGCGCGCGCGCGCGTCGTACGTGCGTGCGTGCGTGCGTGCGTGCGTGCACGACGCGGTGGCTCATGCACGATGCAGTTTCGGGGCGTGTTCGGCAGGCAGAGTTAGAAATGGGGGATGGAAACGCGGGGCAAGAGGGAGACAGAAGGATAGAAAGAGAGAGAGAGAGAGAGAGAGGGAGGGAGGGAGCGAGAGGGAGGGAGAGAGAGAGGGAGATAAACGAGGAAGGCTAGCGCGATGTTAGCTCGCGCACGTATGTAGATAGAGTGCTGAACTATGTATTAGAGTCGTGTACCTTCCGCGCGCGCGTAGATATACCAGGGGTTTGTATAGTGCAAGATTTGCCGTCGGCGGCCGGCGACCGACCAGCGCGCGACTGGAAATCCTGCACAACGGGTGCTCCCGAAATACGCGATCGCGATCGCGATCGCGATCCGGCGCGTTAGCGGCGCTTAAGCGTAAGCGGTGCTTTACGAGGCGAATCCGAAGAATGGGAGCAAGCGCAGAGAGAGAGAGAGAGAGAGAGAGAGAGAGAGAGAGAGAGGCGGGAGGGGGGGGGGGGGGGGAGTGCGTCACGGGATTAAACGACGCTTCTCGTCGCCTAAAGCGCGACGATTCTAATAAATTTCGCCGCGGGAACCACCGCGTCTAGATCGTCTAGCGACGCGCGCGCCACCCCCACGCCGATAAATATCTCGAACCCTCCCGCTCCTCTCCCCCCCTTACCGTCCGGCTCGTTCAACAATCGCGTCTGCCGGGGATCCTCGCTTGTTTAGCAGTTTGTTTGAGGTAGATCCCTCCTCGCGTCGGCGCTCGCATCCTCTCCCCTTTATCCGCTCCCGCCCGCTCTCGCCCGTTGTTTTTCGTCGCCAATCGTCCCGCCGATCCTCCYCCCCCCCCCCTCCCCCACCGCGCCGCCGCCCTCCTGATCCATGCGCCTCTCCTCCCCTTTCCCCTCTAGGGCGGATCCTGCCGGCGGCTCGCGCGTTTCGCCGATTACTTTAAGCTCGAGTTTCGCTGATTTCACTGAAGATTGTTTCCACGTGACGAAAGGCAGGTTCGTTAATTTGTTCGTTCAACTTTGAACTTTCGTTGCGATTTCCAGATTTTTCTGGCATTTCTCAGCTCCTTTTCCCGGAATGCCATCATTTCCCGCTTCCCGGGACGTTTCCGCGGAACGTCTCGGGATGTTGGCTTGAAGTCTCGGTTTCCCTGGATTCTTCTCATTTAAATCGCATCGATATCCGTTTCCGTTTCCCTGGGAGGAGCGGAAGTCGCGGGAGCGAAGGGATCACTCGCCGAGATCCGCCAGCCGCGTGGCCGCGGGAGCGCGACCGTAAACCTTAAATTTACGAAGTGATATACACGCCAAACATCCGGCAGATATTTAAACTCCGGTTTCGCTAAATTCAACAATAACGTATGCCGCGGCTATTTCGAGGCGCGTTCGCGATTCTCCGTTCGCGTTGCTCCGCACGTTAACCTGTTATAACGGTGACAGGGAATTTTTCCTCTTTATCGTATCATGCAGCTAAATATAGGTTAAGATTTCATCGGGGATTTCGAAGCTTCGTCCGCCCGGGTGTTTGTTCCGGAGGTTTATGTATTATTTAATTGTTTAATTCATAATTCATGAGATTCCCTATTCCCGAGAACGCTGGAACAAGCTGGAGAGCTTCGGATCAGAATATTTTAGACAATTGAATTGATTTCTACGAATTCATACGATATTAATTGTCTGAATCAGAGATCAGACACATCCGCGATGTGTTTCCCGCACATTTCTGCCAATTATCCTGCACACGCTCTACGGCAGATTTACTTTACTAGGTTATGCATCTCCGTATCTAACGGAGACGAACATAACCTGAAACCGCGAATGCCAGATCGGAACACGACCGATCCAATGGTCGGGCGTGTTCGCGGCCCGCCGCGAGCGCTAAGATCCGGCGCTACTCGGTGACATTGGTGCGCGCAAGTTCGGGACCTTCGACCCCCGCGATCGCGGCCGGCACGTGCATCGCGGCGGATTGGAGGACTCGCGGGCAATTAACGATTCTAATTCGGGCCGATTAAAAGCGTGACGTACGTAGAGCCCGGATCGCGATGCCGGCCGCGCGATTTAATTTAACGCGGCCGCCGCCGGCGCGATTGAATCCGAATGGAATCCGGGCGCGACTTGATTGGATTAATGCGCCCGATTAATTCGACGAAAACTAATTCGCCGCAGCCGGCTACGCCCGAATCGTCCCATCTAACCGGATCCTCGCGCCGGGCCGATCGATATAAAGGAGCATCCGGGCGACGCAGCACCGACTATCCCGCTATCCCGCCGCCTCCGCCCTCCCCGCCGCACTGCGCGAGTTAATGAATCGACCGGTGAAGATTTCCGCGTATCGCGAAAAAGCGGTAGCACGAGCGGAATGAAATTTTCACCATAGCCCGCTACGCTGGCGCGCGAGAAGATCGGGATTAAGGGAGCTTAAGAGCGAGATGTGAAATTAACTATTCACGCCGGCTGGATATTGGCGTTCGCGTTAGCATTTATTTAATGGGCTGCGGGCAATAACTTTGTGTCCCCGCGCGCGCGCGCGCGCGCGCGCGCGAGAGAGAGAGAGAGAGACTACCGCGCGTTATTAACATAAAGTACCGAAACCGAAATGCACGCCGTAGGGAGCCTCCCGAGGCGGAGAGAGAAAGAGAGAGAGAGAGAGACAGAGAGAGAGAACTTCGATCCGCGGTCATCGTCCGCTGAAAAAGAGCCACGTCACGCGCACGCGCGCGCGATTGCAATTTTCATGGACAGGGTTAAGGCGAGCGACGCGCAACTTGACGAATATCCTCCCCCGCCGTGCGCCACGCGGGGGTTGTATTTCCGGCGGACGATCGCGTCGGGGAACTATAGAACGCGGCCACGGCCACGTGGCCGCCGACTTTTCTCCTCCTCCCTCTCTCTCTCTCTCTCTCTCTCTCTCTCTCTCTCTCTCTCTCTCTCTCTGTCTCTCTCGCGCGCGCGTCGAATTATTGCACCCATTATTTGCCGTCTAGAATCTGCAAAACTGCGCGGCGTCATTTATTAATCCCGCCGGGACAGATGCATCTGTTCCCGCCCTCGCGGACGCGCGGGGGGAGGGGAGGGGGATTTCTAAATTCGATCCCGGCGAACGAGGACGTTGCCCTCCTCTCGTCCGCCGCGGAGCCCGTGTGTGTGTGTGTGTGTGTGTGTGTGTGTGCATATTTTCTTTTTTCAGAGGAACGAGGAAGAAGCGCGAGAGGGAGCCCGGGCAGGGTTGGGGGGGGGGGGGGGGGGGGGGGGGGGGGCGATTGAGAAGCCGGGAGCGCGCGCGATCGGATCAGGCGACCGATCTTTTTCTTTTTCACGCGTCACGCAACACGTGCGCGCAACATGTGCACGTCGTCGCGCAACAAGTCGATCGAGTGCGATCTCTCGCGCTCTTGCTAGCTCGAGATCTCTCGATCCCGGAACGTTATCCGCGGAACGACATTTCGAGCCTCTTTCAAGCTCGTCGACGAGCGTGCCTTTAAACCGCCAGCCCGGTCGAGGCGCGCTCACTCGTGAATCATAGATTGATCGCGACACGCGGAGGTTAAATGGAGGTCAGGCTCGCGAGTGACGTAAAATCGCGCTCGCGCTGCTGAAATTTCGCGAGATTTATCTCGCGCGTATCCGCGCACCTCGCTCGGAACCTGCGCCGGAACTCGAGCCCCAATTCTCATCCTAACCTCCCTGCTGCCAAGGATCGCGCTGGATCGATTCCGAATTACATGAAACTATGAATGATTGATCGAGCTCCTACATCCTTAGCTTAGAGCCGACTGGCCAGTTCTAATATTAGTCGTCGGGAGGGTGTTTCCTTATTCTCATTAAAGATCACCGGCAAGAGATCCGTTCCGCGGTCCCGCTCCCCTCCGCCCTCCCCGCCGACTCGCCGGGAACATCCCGCGGCGCGGCCGGGAGTAGTCTAGACGATCCCCGGTAATTTCAGAATGGCGCGAGCGCGGCCGTTTCATGTTAATGCGCCGTCCGAGATATAAGGTTCAACAATATTTCTCTTTGTGATTCGCCCTCGCGAGAGATAACGAGAGATTCGCCCCCCTCTGCCGCGTCTCCGCCGGGAGAAGACGGAGGAGGATTCGCCCCCTCTCCCACTTCTAAATATTAAATTAACCTCTCGTTTCTCGGTCCGAGAAATTTTATCTGCAACCGGTCCGCGCGATTATCGTCGCGAGGACTCGTCGATCCTCGAGATATCACGGCACGCGCCGACACTTCCGGCGCGAATCCGCGAGCGAGCGAGCGTGCAGCTTCAACAATGGCAATCGCTAATGACCGATTGATCGTACTCTCCTAAGGGGAAGGATACGAGTAGCGACGAGGATCCCTTCGGACTTAATCGCGGCACGAATTATTATTGTTATTACTATTTTTGCCCTTTCTTCAATCGCGCCTGTCCTCACGCGACGTCACGTTCGGATTTCCCCGGTAATTACAATCCGAATGGATCGGCAATCGCTTGGCCGGCGCACAATCGTCCCGCCGCCGCGGCATTTTTCCGATTGTCGTCGCGGCTGATTGAGATTACAGTGTTCCCTTAGAAAATTAACGTTTCGCCCGCGTCGGTCCTTATGCACGGCGAAGGGTCGTAATTACTGTTATTCTTATTATTGCGTTGCACAATTACCAGGCAAGCGCCGCTTGCCATCTGCACGCGACTCACGCGTCCACCTCGCGTTGGAGCCCACCCTCCGCCCTCCCCCGCCCGCCCTGGCCCCTCAGGAATAGCCGGCCGAATGGTCGGTCGGGGAAAAGTCATCGGGACTAATGCAATTAACTCTTGAGCCCTCGAATGGGGCACTGGGTGGGGAGGTGTGTGTGGGGGGGGGGGAGGGCGGAGAGAGAGGGATAGACAGCGCGCTTTCTTTATCGCTCGTCATCGTCGCCGCCGTGAGACTGCGCGGGCGCGCGGGCGGGCGGCAGTTCCGTTATGAGATTATGAATTCCTCTGCGCGCTTGCGCTTCCTTCGAGGTTCCTCGTGGATCCTCCCGTATTCGTTTTCGGGGTATCTTCGGAGCAGCTTCGAGCAGCTCCCATTTCGTAAGCGCGAGGCACGTTTTGCGGGAAAGGGAAGGGGGCGGTTTCCCCCGATGGATAATTGCGATGGCATTAGTCATCTTAGGACATTCGGCGACGAGAGACAACGCCGTGTCCGTAGCACGATCGATACCGCGGGGCGTCCTGTGTGCGTCCTGCACACGTAATATATTTTGCACGACTTGCTGCACATGTCGATTACTCGGAAAGCAAATTAGATAAAATTTTCAGGCGCCGGACAGACGTCCCGCGCCGCGAGTCGCGAGGTCGCGCGAAGCGCGGATCTCTATCGATCTAACTTCGAGGGCACAATTAACGCTCGCCACTTAATAAAAATAGGGTCGACCGACCGGTCGTCCTATTCTTTCCTTCATCACCGCAATTAATCATAAATCCATTAGCATCACGAGCGAGGCAGCGTCCGTGCGAGCGAGATGAATCTCCATCAAGTTATCGAGAAAATCGCGCGGATTCCACCAGCTTCCCCCTTCCCGCGGATCCTTCTTTCTCGCCGGCCATGACGTCACGCGGAATGACACTACGGGACCGTAGAGCCACCGTTAAGTCATCTCCCCTCCCTCCCGCCGTCGCCCTTTCCCTTCCTTTTACGCCCTCGCGAAATGGCGTAACCGCGAAAGCGCCGGCGACGCGGGATCGTTACGACTTCTGGGCCGGTTTCGAGGAGGATAATAAGGGAGTATCGCATCGCCGACTCATTTTCCGGCTTGATTTACATCTCCCCGCCCGCCCGCCCCCCCCCCCCTCCTCCTCCCCCCGGCGCGAAGATCGCGCTTTGCGGTCGGCGGAGGCTGGCTGCTCCTTGTGCTCCTTCTTAAGGGAACGAACTCGCGGCGCGTAAATGACACCGCGAGGATCCGTGAGAGAATCCGCCGCAGCGTTCCGCGGAATGAATCCGCGGAATGAGGGCCACGCAGGAGTCACGAGAGGCAGAGAGAGAGAGAGAGAGAGAGAAAGAGAGAGAGAGAGGGATCGCGGTCGATCTTGGGCGGAAATTACGGTCGGCCTCGCGAAATTTAAGACATTCAGGATAATTGATAACAACGAGCCCGCATACGCGCGGCATCTCGCGGAACGTTCGCGCGCGCGCGCGCGCGCACGTGTACGTATCCGGGGATATTTTTATTATTGAAAAACATGATCGCGTTTCATCGCGCGCGGCTCCTGCGATGCGCGAATATCAGAGTGCTCGTCTCGGATTTTGAACTCTCTCGCTCTCTCTCTCTCTCTCTCTTTCGCTCTTCTTTTCTCCGCTATGTACGCCTATTTTTCCTACGAGATGAAAAAATAATTTTTCCCACCGCGCACGAGCGCACGCACGCGCTGCTGTACGTGGCTGCTCTCTCTCTCTCTCTCTCTCTCTCTCTCTCTCTCTCTCTCTCTCTCTCTCTCTCTCTCTCTCTCTCTCTCTCTCTTTCCTCGGTTTGCGCGCGGCTGCGGGCTTAATTTTCCGGCTCCTGAATAGCAAACGACACGGCCGAAAACGACGCGGAGTTACACGGTAACGGCAAGTCGCGCGGGATGCATCCTAAATGCCGCACGGGGACAAATTCCGAGGGGCGCGCGAGGTTAACGTAACGGAGCGACGCGCATCCCTCTCGCCTTTATTTTGACAATACGTCGCGCGGTGACGTCACCGGGCCCACGGGCTGGAGGTTAGGGACCGCGAGTCTCGGGGAGATGGGCGGCACGGTCGCCGATAACCTTTCGCTCTCGGATATATCCTTGCGGGCGGAATTAGTGATGCCGCATTACGATCTACCGCGCCGCGAATCGTTTTATTATCGCCGAAATGTCCATTTGCGGATGTATAATTGAATAACAGTCCTCCGCTATTTATATCATCCCAACGTGTATGATCAATAACACTCGATATGTCCGTTTTATTATGCGAAAGCTCGATACTGTTTTTATCGCGCGCATCGGCGCGAACTTGCATTTTCCAATCGCATTCAGCTTCTAAATGCGGTTCCCCGCGGACGCTCTCTCTCTCTCTCCCTCCCTCTCTCGTGTCACGTTCGCGGGAGAAGAGGAAGACGCCAGCAGGCGGCGAGCGAAAGATCGGCGGCGTGCATCGGACAACAAGGGGGAACTCGCGATTGTCAGATATCGGAGTTGTCGCCGTCGACCTTTTTTTAGCGGCGATCTTTACCGGCGGTCTCCCTCTCCCTCTCTCCCCCCTCCCCACCCCCCCCCACATTACTTATCTCGCTTCATTATTCAGCCGGGCGCTGGTGAGCGCGCTCGTTAGATCGTGCGCGGCTATTTCTGCATTAGCGTTTATTTATGCATAAATAAGCAGCTATTAGCTTATCAATAGGGCGCTTATCAATAGGATAAGGATCGATGCACCGAGATGGGAATGCTCGAGGTGAGGAGGAGGAAAGGGGCGCGCAGAAGAAGCATGAAACCGCGAGGGACCGCGGACATCAAATCCGAGAAGGAACGCGAGCGGCAGAGCAGCTCTCTCTCTCTCTCTCTCTCTCTCTCTCTCTCTCTCTCTCTCTCTCTCTCTCTCTCTGCGCGATCGCGCGCGGTCTCGGTAGCGCGGCGGGATCGCGATCGGGGTCAGGGGTCGGAGCGGCGGATCGGGCCTCGATCGTCCTCCCGAGGGGACGCGGCGGCACCACCGCGGCATTATTCGTACGTGCCTGTGCCTCAGTTACGCAGTCTATCGATTCCTTGGTTGCTTGCCGCGAGGGCGCGCGGGGTAGGGGGACGAGGGGGCGGGGGCGGGGGGGGGGCCGGGAAAACGGGGGAGCAGGCGGCGGCGGCGGTAGCGGCGGACGGGCGGCGGCGGCGGCGGAGTTTCCCCTCAAAACACAAACACGGCCTCGCATGCATGCGCGATGCAACCCCATGGTATGCATTCGATACGCACGTAGGGTGCCCGCCAAGAGGCAAGGAGGCTCCTGCATCGCGCGATCAATGTTCGATTGCACTTTACAGTGCATTCTCTCCCTCTTTCTCTCTCGCCGTCTTCCCGGTCGCTTCCTAAATTTGATCGCATCGGCGATCTTTTGCGATCAGCGGACGAGAGGAGCCGATTATCTGCTGGAGGCTCGCACACGCGATCGCGCAATCCGGCTACGTAGAATGCATCGGTCGGAGAGCCGAGCCGGATGCAGAGAGAAAGAAGGGGGAGGGGGAGAAAGAGAGGCCTCTCGGCTCGCTTGGAGCGATGATCCCCGCGTTTAGATCCGTGAGCCTCGATGATAAATGCCGGTGATGCGCCGTTTCAGCGTCTCTCGCGTTAACGACGCGGGCAATATCGGGCAATCGCCCTGCGCGACTCGCCAAAGACCCAATCATGCAGCTCCGAGGATCATCAGATCCTCCTCCAGCGCGGGTGTGTGTGCGCGTGTGCTTATACTTTATCCCGGCGTGGAAAGCAATAAGGAACATCTGCTCCGGACGCGCTTAACGTCATCATTAGTCTCCGATGGCGGATCGACGTTCGACATCGATACCGCAGCGAGTCGACTCGCAGCATCCGCGTCAATCACTTCGAAATCTACGATCCTCGATCCCCGCCGCTAATGACGAACCACCCAATAAGGCAGATGGAGATGGAGGGGAAGGGCGAAGGTGCGGATGCGCGCTGCTTTACGATGATGATTTTAACGGGTATCGATCCCGGCGACGACCCATCGGGCGCTCGTCTCGAGCGAGAGAGATCGGCGATCCTCGATCTCGTTTCATCGGGCGCTGCAGCGCGCGGCGCGCGGTAATTAATTTCGCCGCATTAGGCGCCCCCGTGGCGCGCGCGTTCTCCCCCCCCCTCTCTCTCTCTCTCTCTCTCTCTCTCTCTCACTCTCTGCCGTCCTTTTTTCACCGCGCATTCGCCGGGACGGCTGACGGATGATTGTCCATATATTTCGCGCCGCGCGAGAAAGGTAAGACAGCCCCGGCATCTATCACGCGCGAGTCCATATCGCGGCGCGATGCATCTACGGGGTGTCCCGTCGATACGGCGTCAGCCGGACGCGCGATCGACAGATCGCGGACGGAGCGAGAAGAAATTTATCGCGCTCCCACGGAGGGGCGAGTCGGACCAGGCGTATAATCGGCCCGAATCGGCCAATTAGTCGAGGAGCTTTCAGTCGGGGGACTCGAATCGACTTGATCGATCGGCCTTCTCCGAGGCCAGCGCGGAACGGGTGGAAAGGTTAAGGCCGGGAAACTCGAAGAAACTCTTGACATCACGCCACGTGATGATCGCTCATCGATAATCCGGATCGATCCGACATCCGCGCGGATCTACGCGCTCGCACTTTCCAACCCTCGTGCGAGGAATCCGGATCGAACGGGACATCCAGTGGAGCCGGGACACCCCGTACACTCCATTACACCGCGATGTTAGGGAATGCGAGAAACGGGGTAACAGCGAGGGGAAGGACGGCGGATAGACGGCGGGAAGGCAAAGAGAGACAGAGAGAGAGAGAGAGAGAGAGAGAGAGAGAGAGAGAGAGAGAGGGAGGTAGGGAGGAGGAGGAGGAGAAGAAAAAGGGAGAAACAGCGGGAGGGGGAGGGGGGAGGGATTAATAGCGACGGCGGACAGGGCGATGGCTCAACGTCACTGGATCGCAATATAACGGCAATGTTTATAACTTTGATAACGTTCCCAATAATCTATTCCCGTCCGGCAATACATTACGCGGCCGGACTCCCCCTCCCCCCCCACCCCCCACCCACCCACCCACCTCGGCTAATAGCGAAGTTCGCGGCGGCGGCAGGCAGAATAACGCGCGCGCGACTGTGCAATAATGTCGATAATTCGCCCGGCACGACCAAGGAGGCGGAGGAGGCCGTGCGTGGCGGAACGCTGACGTTTGACGAGGGCACGGGAGTGCCCCGCCGGAGGTCCGATCGACCTCCGCGGGGTCATTGCAGCCTTGCTCGGCCGCGAAGCGGGCGGGCGCGAGCGTACCCGATCTGCGGTACGATATTCTTTTGATATGCGATCGGTGATCGGTGATCGATCAATATTTAGATGGCTCTTGGATGTTGTCGACCGTTTTATGAAACGTTTCTTTTCATCTCGTAAACCGGACCGGAGCAAGAAGCTGTCGCGATCGCGCAGAGGCCAGCGGTGTCTCTTCATTAGGGATTGTCGAAGGGAAGCTCGCTGCTGGAAAACGTGCAGGTGTGTGCGAGCGTGGAAGAGAGGCAGAGAGAGAGAGAGGGACCGAGTGGAACTGCGAGGTACGCAGACGAGCGGATAAATATTGAAGCAACTATTTGCTATTATTACCGTGTCCGGAGTGCATCGTACCGGGCCGGGCGTATTTTTAAACGGGGGAGAGGAAGGGAAAGGAGAGAGAGAGAGAGAGAGAGGGGAAGAAAAAAGCAAATAATTAACAGCGCCTAATAGCGCCGTAGGTCGTCCCTTATGCGCGGCGCGATTGTTAATTGACGTTTCCTTGATACGTCGATTATGAGCAGCATACTAATTTAAAATCCCCGCGGTGTTAAGCGGCGCGATCACTTAACATCGTCTCATTATTGACTTTCCATCTATTCCCCGAATCGCCGACGAGGAAGGTGGTTGACCTTGCCTTATGCGCCTTATGCACATCCCATCATCTTGAGGCGGGATGAAGTATCGATACCCTTTTAACTGCAGCTGCCCCAACTGCGGCGTCGCGGCAGATCCTCCCTCCCTCCCTCCCGCCCTCSCGGGKTCCCCCCMTTTCGCGGTCTGTAATTTCGACATGCTACATTTAGAGCAAACACGCAAACAGCTGCTGATTATACATACTGGCAATTATTTCCACCGCCATATCCGGCTGTAACTGAAATCCGACGCGACTCGCGCGCGGAAGCGGCATCGGATCGCCGATCCGCTCCACGCTCCGAGCCATCGCGAGCGTCCTTATCCGAACCAGCCAACCATTCCGCGAAACGCCTCAGAATCGCGAAGTAGAAACTGCGAAGCGGGGAAACGGCAGAGCCGAGTCGATCCAAGTCGATCCTCGCCCGGCTCCGCTTCATCGGGAATCCCGGAATTCCCGCGTTCGTCCAGCGTGGTACAAACAAAGAGAGAGGGAGAGAGAGAGAGAGAGAGAGAGGGGGGAGGGGGGAGGGGGGAGGGGAAGCCGCGCGCGGACGAAAAGCGGCATCGGCGGGGGTGATTTTGTGCCGGCAGCCGGGCATTATAGATAGAA
>JAHMML010000066.1:351066-404942 GCA_020341155.1 Eciton burchellii | reverse complement strand
CGAAGTAGAAACTGCGAAGCGGGGAAACGGCAGACCCGAGTCGATCCAAGTAGGTACGCGCCCCGGCCAGCCTCAGCGGAACTCGCGGATCTCCGGCGCGCATCCACCGTGGCCCAAACAAAGACGGAGGGAGAGACAGAGGGGGGGAGGGGGGGGGGGGGGGGGGGGGGGGGGGAAGCCGCGCGCGGACGAAAAGCGGCATCGGCGGGGATGATTTTGTGCCGGCAGCCGGGCATTATAGATAGAACGGTTGCTCAACGCTCGTTGCGGCACGTCTTGGTTTAATAAGGAGCTATCTATAGCGGGGCATTATGTTACCCCGATACATCCGTGAGATGAGACGTTGCAATATTAATGCGCCTCATGAAATATTCGTCGCCATCTTGCCATTCATCTCGCTCGCTCGCTCGCTCGCTCGCTCGCTCCGTACATTATACAGAGCAGCGAGGGCGGCTGCAGCGGCGGGGGSGGGGASGGSGGSGGCGCCCGCATAGGGGTGACTGCGAGGGGAGCGGCGGAGGTGCAGGCGGCGTAGGCGCGCTGAGGGAGGGGGGAGGGGCGGCGGCTAACCTACATTTTACGTCACATTCGAAACGTCTTTTCCGTAATACATTAATACGTAATAAATACGCGCGCGCGCGCGTCGATATCGATAGCTGAATAATGCGAGCCGAAGGACGGCAGGACGCTTTTCGCCGCGACGCGATCCAGCTCAGCCGAGACTGGGTTAACGCGGCCGTGAATTAACCAAAAGGATGAAAAACCATAACCGCCCCCTTTCCCTTTAACTTCTCTCGTTGCAGCTCGACGGCTGCGCCGCGTTCGCGTAACCTCAAACCTCCACTCGGTCGAATCCCTTAAGCCCCGTTGTTGAGCATTCAAGCGCCGTAAAGCTCAAGGACGATCCCGGATCGATCGCGGACAGCGCGTCTTCCGCGTCGGGGATGAAACGTCGCGCACGCGACGCCGATAAATTTCCGCGCTCCCCTAATTTCCCGCTGACGCAGCGCGCGCCTCGCCCTTCCTGCTCTCCTTCACCTCTCGCCCTCCCCGAGACCTCTCTTACCCGGCGTGTCGCTTTTTTCTCGCCCGTTCGCCGCCTGTCATCGCCTCGCGTCGCATGCCAGACGAGGGCCGCACGCGGGAAAGAGAGCGGTGGAACAACCGCCGGGGAACAGGGGCGGGGAGGGGATGGAGAAGAGCAGGATGTATCGCTCAGAAGAGAGAAGGCGCAGCGGGGACGCGAGACGGGGAAGGATGGAAGGAGAGAGCGAGACAAATGGGGGTTGGGCGAATGCTAATATTAAAAGTAATATTTCTGGGGCTGTCCTGGGCGCGATGGGGTCGGAGGGGGTGGAAGGGGGCGGGCGCTCATTGGCGCTCACCCGTTCTCTCTCTCTCTCTCTCTCTCTCCCTCTTGTTCCGACACTATTTATTTTTTAATATAAATTAAACAATTTATTCTCCGGCGCGCCGTGCCGGCTACTGAAATAGAGAAATAATGCCGGGGCTGCAATATCGAATGAAATATCGTCCGCGATCCACCCCCGGCTGAAAGGAGAACGCGCGGGGCGCACAGCCGCGCCTCGCGGTAAGTGCGCCGCGCCGGTACATTTGCTCGCAAAAGTGCGCGCAAGGCGGGATACACTCAGTGTATCGACGGTGCATCCGGCCATCCGAGAGGGGAAACGGAGGGGGAGATCAGCCGGCCGATCACGCCGATCGTGCGACAATCAAGAGGAGAGGCCTTGGAGAAGGCCTCCTGGAATCGTCCCTCCGATTCTTGAGGTCTAACGGAAGACGGATGTAAAGGCAGATCCCTCCCTTCTTCCCTCTCTTATCCTTGAAGGGAGATGGTCGTGCGGCTTGAATTCTCCCCCCTGGGCGCGTTTTCATCCGCGATGATTACGATCGCGCGGCAGGCTTTTGCCGGCAAGTGTACGCGCGGCGGAACGCACGTTTGCAATTTGCATCGAGAATAAAAGGAGAGCGGCGGCTCCGTTCGGCCGGCGATAAAGAAACGCCCGTGCCCGGGATTGCGAGTGACGACAGCCGCGATCGCGATCAGAATGCGAGATATCCGCGTCTCGCGGGCGGGCGGGCGGGCGGGCGGGGGGGGGRGGGGGAGGCGCGCGCACGCACGCGATCTGTCCGCCCCGCGCGGGGCGTATCGTCTAATTAACCGCGCTGCGTTAGGAATTTTTCCGCCGTTTTGCGGCGGGATTGAGCCAGCAATTTAAAATGAGCGCTTAAGAGGCGCGCGCGCCGCGCGAGTCCGAGTCGAGTTATTCAGGGAGGCGGCGGGCTTTGAACCTTGCGCGTCGCGATCTCGATTCGCGCGCGCGAAGCGAGGAGAGAGAGAGAGAGAGAGAGAGAGAGAGAGAGAGAGAGAGAGAGAGAGAGAGAGAGAGAGAGAGAGGGAGAGGCGCAGTCCGGACGGATGGTCCTATTCGAAAGGGCGAGAGCGGTCAAAGCCGGCCCTTGGAACGCCACCGGAAGGCGGGCGCAAGTAAGTGACGCGATTGGAATCGCGATTGTGGATGGAATGATGGAGAGATCTCAATCGCAATTGGCCATTTCGCCGGAACAACGGAAGCGCGATTATTTATGCGTGAAGCAGAATTGAATTAATTACCACGCCGGCGATCGGTGTCGGCGCAAAGAAATTGAAATTCAATTCAATTTGCGCTACTCGCTGTTTAAGTGTTAACGCGAGCGCGACGTCGCGCTCGCGCGGACGGGAGAGCGCGTTTTTGCGCGAATTTAATCTATTTTAATTTACACAAATTCGATACCAGAAAAAGGGACGGAAGGGAAAGAGAGAGAGAGAGAGAGGGTGGGAGGGGGAGGAGGGTGGGGGTGGGGGTGACGGCGGCGGCGGCGGCGGCYCGGCCGCGTGCGCGAGCGCTTACAAATTATACGCGAATGAAAATTTAATCTAGCCGTATTTGTATAGATTTTATATATCGCTACGAACTTACCGGGAGTCGTAGCCGAATGAAATTAAAGTTAAATAATTTAATTTCGACATCGAGTTCGTTAAATCGCGATTAAATGAATTTCGATAATTATTGTTTTCCGCTTCGCGCCGGCCGCCGCGCCGCGTTTCGCGCGCGCGCTCCGCGCAGCCGCGCCGCTTTCCGCCGCGGCAACTGTCTTACGAACTTTCCGAAATTTATCGCCGCTTCCCACACAATGCCTTCCTCACCTAACGCCGCGGCCGATATTATTGTCGAAGGGTAACTCTCCCGCCCTCCTCTCCTCACTCCTCCTCACCTCTTTTTTTCTCTTCATCAATACCGAGCCGCCACTCGCGTTGCTGGCGCGCGCGCGTTATGTTTGGCGCAGTCGTTTCTGCAATGGTAACTAACTTCAGCTATATAACTCGACGTACGCGCTATGCAAGATCCAAAGTTTACTAAATTACTTGCAAACTTCTCGTGCGCTCACCCATGATGTATCAATAATTACGTGCTCGCCCCGCTCGTCTGTGCGCGCGCGCGTGTGCGTCGCGCCGCCTCGCCCTCCCGATAAGGAAAGGAGAGAAAAATCGAGCGCTCGGATCGTCATCGCTCGCAATGATCGCGAATCCTAGCCTGCTCGCCGGCGTTAATGGCGGGGGTATTGTACACGTGAGCTTGGAATAGGGCGTTTGGAGTCGGCCGTATCAGGAATTTAACTTGATTTAATTGTATTTGATTTAATTCATCCCGATTCCCATTTCAACATTTGTGATAATGTTCAGCAATGATCAACGCTAACTATAGTTAATTAAATTTTATTCGTGTCTATAGAGTACTTCAGAGTTAGCCGGCCCAGCTCTCTAGCTCTGAAAAGTTCGCGCAATTAAATAACTAGATCGGAATGTCAATAACGTGACGGCGTGACGCGCGATTTCCTCTCCCGAAAAAGTCCCGGGAGGTTCCCCGTACATGGGAAGAAAGGGGAGAAAGGTTTAGGCGGTTTCCATCGTACTTGAATCAGAGGAAAGAATCACAAGGCAAGCATGCTCGTCTCGTTGCCGAACTTGAGCATGCTTTGAGATCTCGCGATCTGTTTTCAAACGCAACGCGGCTCATGTGATTCGTTTTGTCCATTGAGACTTGACTTCCATCAAGCGTGTCCGTCAAGGCTACCAGCATGAATATAGATATTGTTAAGATTTCTATGACTCACCTTTGGTTTTTGTAAAGTTTTCGACGTAAACAACTTATATCGAGGCTTATCTCGAGTCACAAAGTGAAGGGACAAAGCCGCCACCGTTGCCGAAACAAAGAAAGGTCCTTATCGTTTGCTTACAACAAACGATAAAGGATCAGTGTCCTCAGCGTCTTGCGAGAAGCCATGGCAACGATCGCACTTTTGTTAGAGCAAGCACGACTCTCATCTTTACTGAACACACGCACCCCTCGAACCGGCAATAGATAAATATCTGAACGGTGTTACGCTAAATTATCAAAAGCGCGTTAACAGATATGTATGCGTGTGTATGTACAAATTAATTTCTTCTTTTCCACCGACATTGAAAAGAACTTTAAATTAAAATATCTATTGATCCTTTTGTGGTTTTTGTATGCTAATATCTACGCATTTTCGAAACACCGTATGAATTGGCGGAGCGACATAACCTCCAAAAAACAGATGACCTCCGATAAGGAACATACTCGTGTTCTGTGTTCTCTCCAACAAAACGCGTTTCAACAACAACAACAAAAAAGAAGAAACGGGGAACGATTCGCAGAACTTGATGCGAGAGACTGATCGCGATGGGGATACTCAAATATTAAAAACGGAGAGCGAACGAAGGATTAACCTCAAAAATCTGGAAACGGGCAACACCCGCGAGAGTCTACCGGCTCTCGCAGACAGAAACGGGAAATTTGCCGCGTGAAAGGAGCGAATTCCTTTATCAGCAAACAAACTTTAGAGGAGCGGGAGAAGAGCAAGGGATTAATTTGTACACGTTTGATATATATCACTGCATTTTACTGCAGAAACTTTAGCGTCTCTTAATCCCGTCGTTTGTCGCCATCCCTCAGCAAATGCCATAATTTATCGCGCATGGTATTCGAGTACAAAGAAAGAGAGAGAGAGAGAGAGAGAGAGAGAGAGAGAGAGAGAGAGAGAGAGAGAGAGAGAGAGAGAGAGAGAGAGAGAGAGAGCGAGAGAGAGAGAAACATTCGCGGGAGACGAAATCGCGCGTTGTCGCGGCGCGTGTCCGAGCGTTATTCCTTCTTATTCGGCGAATTGCGATCGCGCCCAAATATATCCCGTGGAAAGTCGCCGGGGGTGGCCGGGGGTACAATAATCGCGATTTGCCACCGCCCGCCACGGCCCGTGCTTTTACTTGACGGCCGTGTAATCGCTCTGGCTGCAGCCTATTATTGCGACCTGGCCAGAAATTACTCATAGATTATTTCTGGCCGCGCGACACACGGCGCGCACGCCGCGCTGCCCCTCCCCYCCCCYCCCCYCCCCCCSCCSCTCCCGCGAACGCGCATATGTCGATATAAACGCTGGCGAATAAATAACGCAGTCTCAGGGCCGACAGGGACCCGCAAGCCGAAGGGCTGCACATGTCCCGGACGTGGTCCGTAATTCGAGTGTAAGCGCGGACGCGGGACTTGGGCGCGACTTGAAGTTGGCCGAGTCTCGTCTTCTCTCGGAGACTTGCCGCTGCCTTCAGTTTAGCTGCCTCTGGGATTCCCTGTCTTTCCCCGTAGCCGGAGATCGCCGGAGTCTGGAATCGGCGGATCGCGCGCTTCTGCGATCGACGTTGTTTACGATTAACGGACGCGGGATTATTATCGCGGCTTAGCGTGCTTCCTGCCCGCTACGAGCCGGGTCTGCGATTCTCTCGTCTCTCAATTACCGTAACTCGGTTTGTCGGCGGGAGTCTTCGAGCGGTCTATTAACGGACCGGGGCGTTAATCATGCCCGCTATGGTTTCGGCGTATTCGCACTGTCTCGGGAAAGTGAATTTTTCATGGGGTTCGCGCGAGACGGCGGATTGTCGGCACTGTCTGCCGTGCGAGACTAGCTTCGACCCGTTTCCTGTTCCCGAAGCGACGAACCTCTCAGAGATCTGCTCGTAAATCAATTACGGAATCGCATTCGCCGGCCCATAAAATCGATGCTTGCCGCGATTACGGCGACACGGCGTGTCGTTTTCGCGGAATCCGCGGTCAAACGGCGCCGTAAAACCGTAAAACCGAGGCCTAAAAATTGCGTCCGGGATAAACGCCGCATCGGCGGCGGACAATGATACCGGCCGCGGCGGGTTCGCGTCGATACGCGGCTACGCAAGGCGGTAATTCACAAGGCGACTCGTCCCCGAGATTGGCGGGCGGGCGAGAAGCTAGGTAGGAAGCCAGGAAGGCAATGCACTTTATGATCGAACAACGGCGGCTCGCCGCCGAGGGGTAGACTGCTATGTATAGCGCGATTGAATCACAAGCTACGTGTTGTACATACGTACGTACGTAAAATAGCTGTTGCCCCCGCGTGTATAGGGTGTCCCGAATCGACCACAAACGCGATCTCAAGGCGATGCTTTCCGTCTGCTTTTCCTCGTCTCTGAATCGGCTTAAAGGTAAGTGACAAATAAAACTATGGAACGCTCGGTATCTCTCTCTGTGTGTGTGCGTGTGCGTGTGTGTGTCATATCATTAAAATGATCAAGATGTGTGGCAGATTTGTGGTACAAATTAATTCCTTGCTTCTGACTTCGAGCATCGCCGCCGGTCTTGTCGCGCTCGAAGCTCGAGTTTCCATGACCGACAAACGGCTCAAGGTCATCAAGGAGATGACGGAGACCGCGTTCTTCCTTTTAGAGAAAGAAATTTCGGAACTTTAACTCTACAAGAGAGCAAGGGACTAATTTGTATGTCTAATGTATCGCATGTGGCTAAATCGATCGATATGAATTATATCCCGAAATTAGAATAATATATGAAAAAAATTCAGCTCCAACTAGCTCGTACGTGAGCAGAGCTTGAGTGAGTTAGGTTAAAGTCGTTGCCGCGATAGGCTGTCGCGATAGGCTCATCAAGGTCCTCGCTTCCTTCATTCGGATGACCGACGAGGGTATTAAGGCATCATTCGCGAAATTCACTCCCCCAGCGTGAACGAATCGCGGATGCGATTCCAACCGCCCTCCCGCGTCTTCAACTGCCCAAAGGAACTCCCCACCCCCTCCCCGGCCCCCCGCCCAACCGGGGGATCCGTTATCGTTTAATCGAGCGCGCGACGATTTTTATACATCAGTCAAGTCGCGCGCACGCTTCACCGCGGCAACCTCCGAGCGGGTGGGGGCCCAACGAGCCCATCGGGGGAGGGGGGGAGGTTCCGGCGCGAGAACTCGCGCGGAAAATACCGGCCGCGGCCGCTTCCGGTGCGGCGCGGTGCGGCGCGGCGCGGCCGTGAAAAGCGGCCTCTCGCCGCGTAACGCACAATGACGCCGCTTTTAACGCCCGCGGCGCGAGGCTTAT
Organism: Eciton burchellii; assembly: GCA_020341155.1. NCBI lineage: Eukaryota > Metazoa > Arthropoda > Insecta > Hymenoptera > Formicidae > Eciton > Eciton burchellii. The sequence continues at coordinate 397,452 of JAHMML010000066.1, read as the reverse complement.
TAGCATAAGCCCGCGATCGGTAACGGATAGCGCTAATTATTAACCGCACACACCGCGCTGATTGTCCGCTAATGGGCCTCTTCCGCTCGGGCTCCGTTCCGTTTGGGAACGGAGCGTCCGTTCCGCACAGAAGCGGAGATCTCTCCTCTCAGCCGAGAGGCGAGACATGCTCGGATTTCCGCGTCCGGCGATCGATGCGTCAGCGCCCTCCACCTGTCCGCCCCATCCCCGCTCCCCCGTCCGTCCCTTTCGCCTTTCTCGCGCGCCTTCCGTTCGTTCCGCGCGCTAATGGTGTTGTGGCTATTACCGCGACGTGGCTCCGCCGTGTAATAGGTGTCGAGCCTGTTTCTGAGCCGCGTTAACGCACGACCACCTTCGACCGCTCCGATAATTGCTCGCGAATCGATCCGTCGATCGCACGTGGGTTCCGTCTCGTAATAAAGTGATGGATCACGCGCGCGCGCGCGTATTCCCGGGCGTATCCGCGGAACGAGCGCCGGTATTTCTGGCGCAACACATACATGCCGGAGAATTGTGGCGGATCAATTCGCGGATTCCGCCGATAGCTGAGAAACGAGGGCGCGCGACGGCGCTAAACGGCGCGGAAATCTCGGAAAATTACGGACGATAGCGCGAGTAATCTCGGGGATGATGAGGGAAAAGGAAAGGAAAGAATGGAGAATAGTTTCAGCTGAATATCCCGGCTGAATCCTCGATTCACGAGGATTTCTTTCGCTCTTAACGCTTCCGCGCCGATTCCCGGCGATCGGAATTACTTTGCGGATATCACGATGACCGCCCGCGGCTTTCTTTTGCCCGCGTTGCTTCCTCAAGTTGGATCACGCTGCTCGGCGTTAAATTATGGAGCAGGCCGCTCGCGAAGCGCGCTCCGATTCTCAGCTTTGCTCCCGGATATTGTAATAAATTATGAGGCGATTATATAATATATTAGTAAGGTAAACACGTCATTATTCGCGCATGAAATTACGCGCTGTGCGCGGCATAATCGCGAGAGAAGTAAAACGTGGAATTATGATAATGATGCTTGGAAACCGCGAATTTTCAAGTGTGGCTCAGCCCGGAGAATGCATATCCGTTCGCGAGCAAGCGCTTCCACCGAGAGACTTTTCTTTCGATCATTATATTCGTTGCGCGATATTCCGCATACATATACACACACACACACACACACACACACACACACACACACACACACGCGCACGCACACGCACGCACAATCATGCCGGATGCGGATGTACTTCGCGAGTGAAGCGACAAAGTGAATTAGAACAAGATGCGGGAAAATGCCGCGAGCGATCGTGGAAACTCGCGTGTCCGCGGAAAATCCGCGAGAAGATGAGAACGCCGGCCCCTCTCGCGCTCCTTTCGCGCGCGTATTGTTTTCGACTTCCGCCCGATAAAAGTCGATTCCGCCCACCGTCCCCGGTATATTCCGCGGCGCGGAGAATACTCCGGGCCGGCCCCGCTATCTGCCAGGCGGATCGGAGCCTTCGGTAGCCGGTTGCAAGAACGCAATATCCCGTTCCCGATCTCTCCCGGGGCCCGCCCTCCCCACCTCCGCCCCGCGTGCGGGCGCGCGCGCCCCTCGCGACTCGGAGAAATATTATTTAAGTGCTTCCTGGCATATAAATAGCTCGTACGCGATGATAATTAAAGTCTCCCGGGACGCGATATCGGGCCGACGATCTATCCATTCCGGCGGGGCGGCCGCATACACACAGGGTGTTCCCGCAACAAGCGCGTTCCCTCCCCCCTCCCCCTCTCTCTCCCTCCCCCCCGACCCTCGAGCGCAGTTCACGATAGAGAGAAAGAGGGGGATAGGGGGGGGGGAGAGAGAGAGAGAGAGAGAGAGAGAGAGAGAGCGGGAAAGAGGAACAAAATGTTTCTTGCTTGATGCGTTGCGATACTCGATGGTGTGCGCGGTGTGCGCGCGAGCGACAAATCGATAGATCCATTTCGCCGAGAGGAAGGTTAACCTAGAAACTGGAGTCTGCTAGTTCCCCCTCCACCGTGCGGCTGAAAGGGGTTCTCAACTCAAGTGGCGCGAACGAATAGATTTCTCGGCAGGACGGCGACGTTGCCGATATTCGGGGCGCCGCAATTGAAATTGCGCGTCGCCGAAATTGTGAGCGGCCGGCAAACAGGCCCGACAAACGGATCCCTAAATCCGTGGAAAAAGGCGCAACGTCCGGCCGGACACCCTGTATGCACGGCAACACGCGCGCCTCTTGCCATATCCTTTCGAGCGCCACCTCCTGTTCGTTCCTCATTTAAATACGTGCCTGCTATCTGCGCGAAACAGTCGTCACTACCGCGCACAATACAGCCGGAACAACCGGCGCTGAATATAATGGCCGGTGTGCATGTGCATGTGCGAGGGCGCGCGCGCGCGCGCGCGCGCCGACAAAAGCCGCGCCGCCGCCGCCTTCTTCTCGATCGCGATCGCGCGCCCGTTTCCTATTAATTCCCGCTTATTTTCCCGATGATTATTTATCGCCGCGCCGCGGCTATCTGTAATTAAGACCTCCTCGGCCCGATAAATACCGCGCGTTGTCGGGAATCCACGCTTTAACACGCGCCTCGGCCGGCGAGTATCTCGTTCCGGAAATCTGTGCTCGCCTGCTGTTCTCTCGCAGCGCGATTCTAACGCGTGGCGTGACGCAATCGGCGCGATGCAAATATCGAGAAACGAATTAGCCATCATGCCTCCCGTCCATCACGCTCCCCTCCCCCCTCTCCCCCGCCCCCGCCTCCCATACGCTCCATCTGCTTCCCTGCCTCGGGGAAGATCATTTTCTTCGCAATCGATCGACACGCTCGTATATCCGGCCGAAATTTTTGCGCCGGCTGTGCGCAAAGTGATTATTAACACCTGACGTGATTATTAATGCGCACGTATCGATGATTTAGTGCCCCGTAAATACATGCGATACCGCGAGAGAGATCGACACCGTGCGCGATGGCATAAATTACCGTAGCGCCAATCGCGTCGTCCGCATTAAATCGCGAGCGTTTTTAGATCGTTGCTTATTGTACACGAGCCGTAATTACGAGCGTGCAATCATCGTTAAATCTCTCCTGGCACATGCGCCCCCTTTATTACACCGGCGCGCGGAGCTGCTCGAGCGGCGTCGTCGTTCTCGCGCAAGGATATCGCTGATAACGATATCCGAATTGTCCCTTTGAAGATCGCGCGACACGCGCCTCCGCGGCGCATGCGCGGGACATTCAACGCGAATTCGTTCGGCCTGATCGTCGCGGCGAATGCACCTTCGTCGGTTCCTCCGACAGAGCGCGCTCGCGTATTCTATAAATCGCCCTTAACTTTCAACTTTATTGTTATTTATCGCGCGTGTCCACGACGCCTCTCTGAGCGTTTTAGCCGCCCGCCAGCAGGCGATAAATCCGCACGATCTGCCCGTGTGAAATTCCCGCCGCGCGACACTCGACACATAACCTCACCGCGCGCCGCGAGATGCGAATCAGCGCCAAGATGGCGATCCGGGGAGAAACCTTTGATTTGCCGCCATCGTGGAGTCGCGATGCGTTCGCTTCTTTTTGCCCCTTTCTACTCGCCGAGAGGCCTGGAAGAACAGTTCCGCGAGATGGACTCACCTGAAAACACAGGAAAACAAGATTGCGTTATTCACGACAGCGCAGGACACGGCGTGGCTAATGAGCGAAGATACGCGGATATGATCGAATAATTGGATTACCGTGAATTCGATAGGTGGATCATGGATGAGCGGATTATTCGAGTACATTATTCGGTATGGCGATACATTTCGTGCGTTCCTTAATAAACCGCGCCGAATAAGATTTACATCGATTACTAACGACATTAATATGGCGCATCTCGTCGCGGCAGCCGTTCGTCTGTGCGCGCCGCGCATTTGTACATGCAAAACATTTAATGTTAATTATTGCGTATTAATGTTAATCGAATGTGAGCATTCCGCGTTAGCGTTAGCTCGCCGTTAAATCACTTGGATCAATTTTCGCTCAAGTGGGAGGGCCGATCGGCGGAAATCGGGACCCCGCCGATCGAGCCGACGCGCGTTGGATCCTCCGCGGAAGTAAGCGAGACCTCCAGGATTGATTTCAGCGGATCCAGCCGGGCGGGAGGGAACGAGAGGACGAGCAGCAGGAGCCAGAGGAGGGGGTGAGAAACGGACGAGGAGAGGCCGAGATAGAGAGAAACGTATACACGCGCGCGCATGCAATCGCGTATCGCACGTACGCGCGCACACGCGGACGCACGTGCGGGAGGGAGATTGGCGGCGAAGGGGCAGGAAGAGAAAACCAGGCGGCGGAATCGGCGGGAGGGGAGCGGCGCGGCGAGGGGGCCGGGTGCAGGAATGGATCGCTGAATTTCTCGAATAATTAAGTTAGACCTCGGCGAGCTAGGGGTGGTCGCTTACCTACCAACACGCTCTCATACATTATGTAGCGCGGGATTGTACATACGCGTGCACACGTAGCCGCGCGCGTGTACGCGCGAAAACACACGCACGCGCTCTACGCTCTCCCCCCCCCCTCTCCCCCTCCCTCCTCTCTCTCCCTCTCTCACCGATGCGTCGCGTCGCGCCGAGAGCGGGCGGGCGCACTCGCACACTCGCGCGGGCCAGGCATTGGATATATACTTAATGAAGCGTAAATAATTGAGTAATGTGCTCCAGGCCGTTCGATCGGCGCTCCTATTGGTCAGTATTAATCTATTCCGGCGCATTAGCGTCCGGTCTATCTCTGCCGGGCCGGACCGACCGGCCTAGGACACGGGAACGCCGGAGACTAGATAGATTGCCAGCCCGCTAGCGCTCGCCGCGCTAACCCGCGCGCTAATCTACGCTCGCGGCCGCGCTAAGGATGCGCGGCGGATCCGGCCGCCGATCGTTATCGCGCCGCACTTCCGATTCCGCCGCTTCCTTATATTCATTGCATTGCCGTTGCCGCCGCCTGCTGCCTAGGTCCCGCCGGCGCGATTTCAGAAATCTTTTCAGACAGCGCTAATTGCGCTCGCAGTTGCGCTCGCTAATCTAACCGCCCGTGTATAACTATATCCGTCTCTCCCCCTCCCCCACCCCCTCTCTCTCTCTCTCTTTGCTCTGCTCTCAAGCGCGTAACGAGCACAGATCAAGCGCGATGCGCGGGGGATTCCCCGCAAGCGCGGGCAAGCCGGATTCATCAGCGCGGCATCTCGAGATTGCCGGCGATCGCGCGCGGCGATGTGATTCGTGCGATGATGATTCGCCGCCGCGATTCGCTTGATCGCGTTAACGTCGATTAGCCGTCACGCCGTCTCCTTTCCCGCCCCGGCATTGCGCAGGCCCTCGCGCGGATAAGGGGATTCCGATCGGACGAAATCCAAAGTGCAGCAGTCGCTCTCGCGAATTCCAACGTGACACGGTTGTGACGTAATGAAAAGGAAGGGATCAAGTGGAGATTGTCGGCGAGCGTGCCGAAAGATCCGTATCTCTCGCGCGTACTTGCGAAAACTAAAAGCTAAGAGAGAGAGAGAGAGAGAGAGAGAGGGAGGGAGATAAAGAATAAACGTTTCCGAGTAAGGAACACCTGCACTCGCCGCTGGAATCTGCGGCCCCTCCCCGGCGCGAAAAGTCTTTCACCTTTCGTGATGAACGCGCGTCACGCGACGCGGGGGAGCGGAAGCGTCGCCCGGAAATAGCACTCTCATCTACGACTCGTCGCGACTTTGACGAAATTGTCGCGTCTCTCTATTCTTGCGCCGATGCTATATAGCAATCGACCGTGCTATTTCGAGATCGAGGGAGGAACGAGAAGCCAGGAAGGGAAGGCGAGCCGCGGAATCGCCGCTCGCAAGATGGGAGCGGATCAGTCGCCGAGGGCGAAAGCAGGATAGAGAAACGGAGGAAGAGTGAGGGAGGGAGGGAGAAGAAAGGAGAGAGAGAGAGAGAGAGAAAGAGAGGACCCTCGCTATCTTCGGAAAAGTCGCGCGGATCTAACGAGAACGGAGCCACAGGTGTTTTCGCCGCAAATACACACACGCGCGCGCACACATCTGCACTGTTCCAGCCCCTCCGCCACCCTCGCCGCCCGTGCTGCAACTACTCAACCCCGTCGCTGGCTTCTTCCTCGCCCCGAGACATCGCGTCGCGCCGCGATTACTCGCCCAATAATCTCGCCCCCCTGCCCTCCCCTACCCAACCCCCCGCAGCGCCCCCCGTTGACAAATAGCGGCGGTGTTCCCGAGGGCTCTTCCTCTTGCGCGGGATCTCGCCGTGTCGCGAGTTACAACAAGCGCGCGCACCTTCCTCGGCCAGGCGGAGGGGGGAGGGGGGAGGGGGAGGGATCCGTGAGCCGCGGCGCGGCTAATGATCCGTGCGTAATCCTTTTCTCCGCGAAAGCGCCCGATAAAGAGGAAAAAAATAAGCGCGAGGCTCGCGCTTATTAAAGCGCGCGCGCATAAGCCACAATCGCGCCGGTAAGCGGAACTTTACGGTGACGTACGTCACTTTTAAGGCATACGGACGGCATTGGCATTGGGGGAGGAGGAGGAGAGGGGAGATATCAATCGTGCTGAATTTGGGAATCGTCCCGACTCGGTTCCTCGCGCGGGGGCGCGCGCATGAATCCCGTCGTCACGTCGCGTCCACCATTCCGCTCGGTTCCTCGTCGCGCACTTGCGGCTCGCACCCGGCGCAGCGAGGACCGCGGGCCGGAAATCGGCCGCCATATCGATCAAACTTTCCGAATTCCGGCACGTTACATAACCGCGCTCAGTTGAAGGCGGCCCTCCCGGCCCGTCAGGAGGACCAGCGATTGCAACAGCGCTCCCCTGGCACAGGGGAGGAGGAGGATGCAAGGAGGAATTCCGAGAGGGGATCGGGGGGGAGCAGTCATTAATTTCCACATATCCCGACGCTCCCTTTGGCCCCCTTCCGTAGCGGTCGTACCGCCGGGCTGCTTTGTATCTTTGATCGTGTATTCCGGAAACCGATATTATATCGCACGACGCGATATCATGCCGAATCCGCGCTGCGCGCATCGACGCGATGTATCGACAGCAGAGAGAGAAAGAGAGAGAGAGAGAGAGAGAGAGAGAGAGGAGAAGGGGAGGAAGAGAGAGACTGATAGCGGACACGGGGATAGGCATTTTCGAAGCATTCGGCGCATCCGCTCGTCCTAGACGAGCCTCGAGTAACTCCGCGCCGCAGGATAGCGGCGAACGCGCCCGGGGGTAAGGGGGGAGAGGGAGCGGGCGGAGAGGAGCGAGAGAGAGAGAGAGAGAGAGAGAGAGAGAGAGAGAGAGAGAGAGAGAGACTTGGACGGGAATGGCGAAACCTGGCGAGCTGGTCAAGGGGGCGCAGGAGGAGGAGGAGGAGGAGGAGGAGGGGGGAAGGGAGGAGGGCGAAATGCGTACGGCCAAATGCGGGATATTAGCTCGCGATTAATTATTAATAGTATCGAGTGCCCGCTAATAGATATAATGTTATTGCAGCGAGATCAGTCCTGGCTGGACGAACGTGGCGGCAACGCCATTGGTCCGATAGCTAGGATAGTCGAATTCGAGATATCGAGGCAAGAGCCCACCCCTGCCGTGCCAACGTCCCGCTGACCGTAAATGGGGCTTCAGCGGATCGAGCGATTCGTCTGATGTCATGTCCTCTGGCACGGGCGGAAGTAACGGCGCGAGAAGGAGGAGCGCTTTGCTCGGTCCTACGAGTTTTACGAGAGGGAGGGAGAGGGAGGCACTCTGTTGTTGTTCGCGGCATTGACCCGCTGCAAGGCTTGAGGCCCGGTTAAACATCCGCGAATTATATAAACCACCCGCCGCGCTTCACGTAAGAACGGTAAGGTAATCGTATCGCTGCCGAGCAAGTTTTTCAAGACCGCGCGCCGGGCGCAGCGGAGACCCGAAAGCCGATACTTATAAAATATACTGTCGCATAATGAGAAAGGGGGGTCGGGAAATGGGGAGGGAGGACGGGTGAAATTTCATTCGCGCAACGAAATCGGATCCTTAATAACTCATCGATATTTTTTCGTCCGGAGGATCGCCGGCGAAATGACGTTAAACCTCATTCGCAGCTAAGATACGCTATCAACGCCGAGCCTGTCGTTCGCTCGTTCAGCCGAGCCGAAGGAGAAAGCCTCTCCGAAGGGGAAAACCCTTCCTCTCTCCTCATGGAGGAGGTCGCCGCACTGTGCCCGATTGTTAAAGGAGCAACTACGCGCGCCGACAGCATCTCAGATGAGAATTAAGTGACACGCGTTACTTGCCTCGGCAGAGCTGAATCTTCCGAGTTAATCGGCCAAAATTATCGTTCAAGACCCGAGCGATCTCTTCCTGAAAGGAAGGACAGCGATGCGCCGGCAAATAAGCACCAATCAGAGCGACGTACGAAGGGCAAGCCTCGAGAATCAACTCTCCGAGCTCGCCGATCTTCTTTCCTCTAAAAAAAAAAAAATCCTGCCGATCTGTGAATTTGACTCGCAAATTCCCCGCAGGAGACACCCTGCGTTATTGCATGACGAAGCAAAGCAGAGAAAGGAGAGAGAGGAGAAGAGAAATTTTCAGAACATTTCATACCTAACAAGCGCGCGGACGGTTTCCCTCCGCGATGGAAACCGGCCCGGATGTATCACCCCGCCGGGGTCGCGGGGGTGAATTGTTTTCTGCGTTGAATTACACGCGGAAAAAAGGAAAGAGAGAGAGAGAGAGAGACAGAGGCAAAAAAAAAGAGGGAGGGAAAAAATCAACGATTTATATCGGGCAATTTCGGTCGCGCAGGGCGGCGCGGCGGCACGAAATTATCGGAAAAATATCGGCGCGTTAATAATACACTAATTTCGTAATTGAAAAGCGGTTTTATTTATCGGGCCGGCGGAGTTGCCGGCCGGCCTGGTCGGTGAAAATTTTTCGCGGCCGGCCGGCGATTAACGGTCGCGGGATATATAACGCGCGCGCGCGCGCGGGATAAAATTTTAGAGAACGAAAACGGCGATGAAACGTCCGCGAATAGAGACAACGAGATCGGGGGAGAGCGAAAGAGAGCGACAGAGAGAGAGAGAGAGGGAGAGAGAGAGAGACAGAGAGAGAGGCGCGGCAGCTGGGCGGTGGGAGGGGCGAGGACAGGGGTGAGAGAATGGAACGGAATAAAATAGAATTTATCCCATGTAACTGCTTTCAAAGTTTAATTAAGTACTTTAACGCCGCCCGCGCGCTCGCGCGCACGCGCGCGCGTGCTTTTATTTCCATCGTGCATTATTTTGCATTTTCGCCATTAAAATAAGTTGCATTTGTCTTATCCCGTTACAGCCCGCGTAATGAACGCTACTTTTCGTGTCGTCGACGCTGTTTCCGTTATTGCCGCGATTATCGCGTTTCGTTCGAATCGCGGGAATCATTATCGGAGGCACGGCGATGACGCGCGTCGACCTTTGCCGATCTTGCTTCGGAGATATCCGAAAGATATCCAGAGCTCGATGATACATACAGCCTAGGAGTCGATATCGGGAGGGAGGGAAAGACAAAGGGGCGAGAGTGGGACGAGGTATCTCTCGGCGCGCCGGCGAAGCAAAACGCGCGCATCCGCGGCTGCGGATGCGGGTGCAGGTGCAGCGAGCACGGGCGCGGAAGAGGAAGTCGAGTTATTTCGGATATTAAACACGAAATTGCGTGTAGAATAGTCCGGAAAAGCCGGCGCCGAAACCCATCCGCGTCGCCTAAGTCTCTTAAACGGGCGCGCAATTTCGCTTTCAGCTTTTCGATTTATCGAGGCTCGATACTCATCAGCGGTGGAGTCGCGCGTTCGAATCCAATTCTTTTCGCTCTACGCGGACTTCATTCGCGGGATTATCGATCATGATTTAAGGGAAATCTACGTATACAAACAAATCCCAATCATCCCGCGATCATCGATCGCAATCTCAAAGCGACGCGTGATAATCGCGCCTCTTCGACAACCGGCCAAATCCAAAGCAGAAGAAGTCGCTCCAGAGTGGCGCTCTTGGTGTCTCGAAAAAGAAATATATATAAGATATACGAGCGTTGCGATTCCTTCAATCGATAAAAACAAACGGACAAGCTAATAATCGAAATGCGCTTATTCTATTTCTATATACATGGTATATATATATATATATATATATATATATAAATTACAATATATTAATAATCATGATAATAGAGAGTCGAACTGGGTCGATTGTCGATTGCTATTCGAGAGGAATTTCCGGCCTGGCACGCGGAAGGAAGCAAACTTGCTGCAAAACCGCCTAACTCGCTCAAAGGAGTCCGAATGTCCAAGGGAAAGTAATTTCTCCAGTCCCCCCAAGACTCCCCTCATTTTTCGTGTCGCCTCCCCGTCCCCGCCGCAGCACCGCTGCCTTCCTTCGCTGCCTTCCCCTCGAGACAGATTCAGCTAGCTAGCGGCATAATACGGAACATCGGCGGGGCTGAGGGCTAATCCCGAGGCACTTTCTTTGAAGCCGGCTGAGCCACTTGGAGTGAGAGAGAGAGAGAGAGAGAGAGAGAGAGAGAGAGAGAGAGAGAGAGAGAGAGAGAGAGAGAGAGAGAGAGAGAGAGAGAGAGAGAAAGAGGGTGGCAAGCAACTCCGGCGAGTTTGGGGCAGGTCGCAACATCAAAGAGCGACACACTTGAAGTCGAGATTTCCACCTCATCCCGCGACCCCGCGTCTTACGGGCAGACCGATGACCTCCGGTCGTATTGTTCGCCCCTCGGCCGAAATCGTCTCCTCGTACCGCGCCGGAAGCGGTAGACAGATGCGGAATGGTTGCACGCAAAGCGTCGCGAAATCCGTCCTCGCCCGCTTCCTCTCCGCCTCTTCGGGGCAGCGCGCGTTTGTTCTCGCGATGCGTCACGCGTCGCGGGGATCTCTTCATCTCTGTCGTCCTGAGACGCAAGCGACCTTGCTGCAAATTACAAAGGCGAGCGTCGCCGCCGATGCGGAATACCTGACGAGCCGTTCGCTCGGTGACATTCCCCCTCCTCTCTCTCTCTCTCTCTCTATTTCTCTTTTACCTGCTTCCGCTCGTGCGGGGCGCCTCCGGCCGCTAAATTTTAATCTCCTCCCCGACGTGAGCGCGTGGATGGAAAGGGAACGGCAAACGCATATTTGTAGTATCAATATGCATCGCTTCCGCCGCGGCACGAGCGAGAGACTGCAGTTACCGCGGATAATTCTAAAGAATAATGTTTTTTTTAATTCCGCGAGCCGGGACCGCTCGGCGCTCGCCGATGATCGGCGGCCGGGTGTGTCTCTATTTTTTCTGGCCGGCCGGGTGTGCATTAATTTGTAATTGCGCGGCCGTTTTTACGCGCGAAGTCCGCCGATCGGAAAATAATCGGTCCGCGCGCTTCCCGATCGGATCGCGCGAATTGCTTTGTTTTGCGTTTTCGGTCGGAGATGGATGGATGGTGGTGCGCGGCGCGCACCCGAGAGAGAGAGAGAGAGAGAGAGAGAGGAGGGGGGAAGGGACGGACGTTTATGGAGAGACCACGAGAGGGATGGGCTCGGAGCGGGGGGGAGAGAGCGCGAAAGCGGGTAGACAGAGAAAAGCTTGCTTTTTCGCGGCTTAAAATTAATATGCATGGGTCCGACAGCGAAACGTTTATCTTGCCGGGCTTGATTTCGTTTTGATACGCCGACAAATTGCGGCGCGCGCGTGCCACCGCGAGCGGGCCGCTTTGTAATATTTGCGCTAGCGCCGCGCTCCAATCGTCCATCCTCCGATGAGGGTGGGCGGGGAGGGGGGAGGCGGGCGGGCAAGACGCGGGGCGACTCTCGCAGCGAGGACTCGCACCGCCGCCGACACAAGTGCCGCGAGGCACTTACTACCGACGAGGCGAGGAGGGAAGGGGGGTAGGGTAGGCGGCGGGAGACGGAGGGGGGAAGAGAGGCGGTGGTGGGGTGGGGAGTGGGAGGTATCGGCGGAAAAATAGCCGCGTTTTTTGCGAATTTTCGTGCGCGAGACCGTAATCGACATCTGGGCGCGCTCCCGCGCGCGGCACGGGGCGGCGATTAAAAATTAATAACGAATATCAACACGAGGCGGTGGGGCCCGGCGGTGTGGCGCTTCATTACTCGAAATTAAAAATCGTCGTTCGGATCGCGAATAAAAACCGCGGCCGCGCCACGGTTCTGTAATTACAAATATCCACATGGCGCCCGTCCGAAAAATCGGTAAACAGACTCGTGATCGATGGCCACTACTCGCGCGCAACGCCCCCCCCCCGCCCCCGCTCCCCGCCTCGCATCTCCGTTCCTCCCAACCACCCTCCCTCGTGCGCGCGAATGTTCACCGTCCCCTCCCCCCCGACCCGTAGGCCGAAGCCCGATCACACCCTCGCTCCCTCTCCCTTCTCCCCCTTCTTCCAGCCGGTCGGGGTAGTTTTTTACCACGGTGCCGCGAATTACCATTGCAAACGTCCGGTGGTGTCTGTGAAAGTGGCGGAACGTATGGGGGGGAGGGGGGCGGAGGGTTTCGATATGATTTCGAAAACCGACGATGCAAGGGGACAGGGTGGAGAAAAAAGGACCGGCAGGAAGACAGAGCCGGGGGCGAGAAGGAGGGGCAGGAGGGGGGTGGGATTGAGCGGGAGCGAGGGGCGCCTATAAAGGTCCTATGGAGCCCTATTAAATTCATGAATCCCGATTTAGATCGATCGTCGCCGCCCCAAAATATCTCCCTCTCCCTTTCCGTCTCTCTTTCTCTCTCTCGCACGATGCGTTCCTCTTTTGCATTTTTCCTTTTCACTTTCTGGCCAAGGCGTATCGACGACCGGCCAAAGGCGGCGCGTCGGGCATGCCGTTTCATGCCGTTTTCGACGCACTTAACCTCTATTCTACTGTCGATACCGTTAGACGCCGATAATCCGCATAAATGGCGCCGAGAGTCATTCGTCAAATTTGCATGGATGCAATCTATTCTCGAAGGTTAGCACGGTATTCAACGCGGAACAGCATTGATTCATAGCGACGGCTCGTTCCGCGTTCTAACGCGTCGCCGCCATCGTCGTCGCCGTCGTCGTCGCCGTCGTCGTCGTCGTCGTCGTCGTCGTCGTCGTCGTTGTACCGACACCGACGTGGCGCGACGTTAAAACCGGGCGCGAAAATAATTGCATTTCATAATTGGCTAAAATATCAGAAATGAAAATTAGTTTATCGAGCGTCGCGTTAATAATTTCGCTTAATCGGAGCGACCGACGCCGGCGCCGGGGAGCGCGGATGGTATTCGCGGCGCCTGTAACGCGGCAGATCAGGTATACCAGAATAAACCGCCCGCGAATCCGACGCGTCCATCGCGACGCCGCTGTCCTCCGTCCCTCCCGTATCAAGAGCTGAAATATTTTTTATCCGATTCTTTCGCTCCCCCGCAAAAGGAGGGGAAGCGGGAGAGCAGGACGCCGCGCCGATAATGCATCCGAAACGCTCGATACTCCTCTCTCTCTCTCTCTCTCTCTCTCTCTCTCTCTCTCTCTCCCTCTCTCTCTCGCGTATTCGTCGGCGGTATCTATTAAGAAAAATCTGTCCGTCAAAATTATACGCGGTGTCCGCGGCGCCCTTCCTGCCGCCTCCCGCCGGCCGCGCATTTTTTCTCCCYCCCCCCCCCCCCCAGCTTCGCGGAAATTCGTCGCCGCCGCCGGCGGCGGGAGGGCGAGGGGGGAGGGAAGAGCCGCGATCGTTACGTAACAATCGCGCGTCTTCTTGTCGCGGCTGCGCCGCCGCGATAATCGCGCCTCATCTGCCGATGAGGATTATCATCCCTCGGGCGGCATCCCGCGGTCTCGATCGCCGTCTGATTAGGCGCGCCATCGAGTCTCGAGGAAGAGTGAGGCAGGAGGGTGGGCCTCCTCCGAGGGAGGGAGTGCGGAGGAGTGCGGGACACCCTGTATAGGGACCACCGCCGGCGATAATTCAGCGGAGCGTCGGAAAAAAGGGGGATGATATTTTCGGCCCGCCGGACTGTCACGTCGGGGAGAAAAAGGAGGGAATAAAAAAGGTGTAATTGCGTTCTTGCGCCGCCGCCGCCGCCGTCGCCGCCGCCGCCCCCGCCCCCGCCCCCSCCACCGCGCCGCTCGCGAGCTCGTTCACACGTGTCATCGCTCTCCGCGCCGCTTCCGCTTTTAATCACGATTATCAATTTCGGCGCGGAAAATAGCGGCCGTTTAATTGGCGGATGACACGCTTACCGATGCGGTAATTCAATGCCCCGGCCCTCCCTACCCCTCCCCCAGCGCTGCGCTCGCCCTCTCGCCGTGCGATCTCTCTGCCTGCTGATTTCGCAGTCGATTCGCGGCATGATCAAAGTTTCACGCGCGGTCGCCGCTCCGCCCAAGCAGATCGTCCTAGTTTAATGAGTTTGTCCCCCGATAATTACCGATCCCTCCCCCGCCCACCGCCAAACGCGTTCGCCGAGGAATCGCCAGCGCGCGCGAGTCTTAACGTAAAGAAAGATTCGCGGATCGTCGCGCGCTCGCGCGCTCCCGCGAGATGTTCCGATCCGCCTCTGCCGCCCCCGCGCCCGCCCCCTCCCCCCGTATCGCACCGCGGAATCCGTAATCCAGGATCGTGCGGGGGATATGATTTAGTAAGTCACAAGGAATAGCTAATCGGAATTAGTTAACGAGTTTCTCAGAGCCGCGGCTCCAATTTCCGCGTCCCCCACGCTCCGCTAATTACCCCGTCCCTCCCCCCTCCCGTCTTTCCCTCTCTCTCTCTCTCTCTCTCTCTCCCTCGCTCTCTGCCACGCGCACGGGCAAAAAAGAGGAGAGAGAGAGAGAGAGATGGGGATCGACGATTCGCGCGCGATTAAGCGCAATCGATAATTCGGTGGCGCGACCGCGCGCAGAAAAGGAGCCGAATTTCCTTCGGAGATTTATGGCTCGCCGGGTATTATATACTTACGGGCGGTATATCATTTAACGCGGGGGCTTTACGAATACAATGGGGGCTTCATTATTTTTAATTAAATTGAAAATTAAATCGCGAGCGCAGGCGCGGCCCCGCGCGGACTCGCTCGCTCGCTCGCTCGCTCGCTCGCGCTCGTCGGCGATATTTCGCCGAATATGTAATTTATATTTATGCATCGGCGATTCATTTGCGCGATTTAAGTTCGACGGGCATTTTTTTTCATCCGGCCGTTTTAATTATTCAAATACCGCGTGAGTTTTATACGCGATCGAAGGATTTGCAATATGAATGCGGTAAATAAATTAACTTTTATTAATGAAAATCAGAAATCCCGCGGCCCCGCAAAACGGCAAAAACAGCGCGTTCCGCGGCATTCTCGGATATAAGCGGAATAATAGCGGCAAAAAAGCGCCGGCGTGCCGATTCTTTCCCTTCCCTTTTCCGTAATTAACGCATTTCCCGCCGCCGCCGCCGCCGCCGCGAGATTATCGTTCGCCAAACTAAATGTTTAATCCGCGCCATAGCGCGCGCATTGTATCGCCAACTGTATACGTGATATCAAATGCACAATAATGCCGCATAAAAAAAAGGGAACGCGCTGTCATTTTCCTACTTTTACTATTTCCCGCCGGTTTTGTCGCATTATTCAACACTGCGCGCCGCTCCCGCTCGCCATAATAATTTCGCGCGCGCGCGTGCGCGCGTGAACAACGATCTCACGAGATTATTATGAGATATATTGTTATCGCGCGACGCGGCCGACCTATATCAAAACCGAAGTGCGCGAATTAATTTAATTGCGCCAATCGAAGCCGCCAAAAATGTCCATACATCTGCATTATGTAAATTTATATTTCATTAGAAGGGTATCGATTCGCGCCCGAATATTAATCGCGGTCCCTCCCCTCCCGACCGCCGCCCGCCAGCCAAAAAAGACCACGCAATAAGTGCGCGAGCGTGTCGCGGCGGTAAATATGAAAAAGAGGAAAATCCCGTTGCGCAATTATCGCGCGCTCCGTTGCTCTCGATATAATTCGAGCGAGTAAGTCGCTCCATCCTTCTTTAAACGAGCCCCCCCTCACCTCGCAGCTTTCCCTTCAGGGCCAAAATCCACTTTCGATTAGACGCGAGCCTCGTGTTGCCAGAAGCAACGAGATGCCGATGAGTTCAGTATAAAAATATATGCACTATAAAATGGTGCAGAACGCAGACTCTCCCGATTGAATGAAAGAGAGACGAGAGAGAGAGAGAGAGAGAGAGAGGAAGTGACGATCGCAATGTCGATCTTCATTCCCCGCCCGGTCTATTAATTTTTCACATTAACGGATTTGATGTATCTATTAACGCACTTAACCTTCGGCGGGGCTTTTAATCCCGCGATCGCGGAACGGCGACCACGGCGTGCAAATGTGACGCCGCAATATTTCCCGATGACGTAATCAGTAGTAATCGCCCCGCCGACAATTTTGCGCCGCGCGTCCGATAAATAGTATCATAATTTTTAACGGATTTAATCATCCGCCCGCGAATATCGTCGCGATCGTTATCTCCTGACGACGCATCTGCGCCACCACACGCACGCGTCGTTGTATAAAATGAAGATTTCACCGAAATTATGGGAAATTGCACGCGCGTGTGTCCGCGCGTGTGTACCAAAGTGCAGTTAATCCGTCCGGGAACTTTCCCCGCGCGTCTCCGAGCGGAGTTCGTCGAATACTCGAAGAGGGCGGCCGAGGAAGGGTTGCGGTCGCCAAGAGGGCGACCTAGGGTCCCCGTCGAAGGAGCAGGAGAGCGGTGAGGGGACGCGGGAGTCTCGAGGGGCGCGAGGGACGTTTTTAACGAGGCTCGCGCGCAAAAATCATCAGTTATCCAATCGGCCGGGGTAACGAGGGCGGATTGATCGGCGGCCTAAACGGCGGCTCCTTATTTCTCTCTCGGCTGCTCTTTCTCCGTTTCCCGCGGCAATTAAGCCGCCGAGGGCCATCAGGGCAACCCGCCGATCGCCCGCCGAATTCTCGCGGAATCGCGCGCGCCCTTAATTGCACCATCGTTAACGATCGGCCCGATCGCAATATGCGAGTCTGAGAAACGCCGGATTCGAGGACGACGACGACGACACGTTACGCGACACGGGTCGAACGATGCTCCGCGGCATCGAGATGTGGAGAAATTTCCGGAGAGTCGAGGGCTGCTTCGTCACCCTTTCTCGCCCTCTCAGCACCCTCGGCGAGAGTTTCGTTTTTAACAAACCGGGGCAGCCGTTTCTGCTGCCGTCTCGATCGCATGGAATTCCTCCTGAGAGACGCGGTCCCTCATTCAAACAAATACCTCAGGCCGCAGGCGCTGCCGGTCTCGCGGGCAGGGGAAGGGAGCGGGGGAGCGGGGGGTTTTAGGGGTAGGAGACCGTAGGCGCATATTTTGCAAGGAGGCCGCAATCTTTATTTGCAGCCCTTGCGCGGCAAGTGATTTCGAGCAATCAGATTTCGGAATCAAGTGCACGCTCAAGACGGTAAAGCATCACAGGAAGCAGAGAGAGAGAGAGAGAGAGAGAGGGAGAGAGAGGGGGTATTTCTCTACGTGCGCGAATCGCGACGACGTTAAAGGCAGAACGATGACCGGATGACATTAAAATGTTGATGACACGCCTCCTCCGTAAATTTTGGGCGTCTAATTGCTGCCAGCGGCGGCAACAACAAGTAAATTGGCGCTTACGATATTATAATAACGATATTTTACCGATGTGACGTAACCGAGTCGTAAAATTATACGCGAAATTATGCTAATCCGCGCGCCCGCCGCGAGTAAACTGCCCGAGCGTCCCTCGTCGCGCTCGCGCTCGCGCTCGCGCTCGCGCGGAAACCCGCGGATTAATACCTTAATTTCGGCCGGGCGCCGTCCCGCCCGCCTCCCCGCTTGCCCGCGAAACTCGATGATGAATACACAATACTGTCTCGAGCCGGGACGAAATAAATTCCGGAAGGATATGGACAGCGTGACAAAAATTCGAGGCCGGCGCAATTCGTTCGCGCTCGCCGCCCTCTCTCGCTCGCTCGCTCGCTCGCTCGCTCGCTCGCTCGTCGCATGCTCGAGCGCAAATAACGGTCAGTATTTTGCAGTAATATTTCACCGGAGCAGTTGGTATTAATTCGTAATATGTTACCGGCAAACTATACGAAAGCCCTCCCCGCGCGCAGCCGACACACGCGCCGCCACCGCGCCACGCGTCCCGTCCCCCTCCGCCCCTCTCCTCTCTTTCTCTCTCCGCTACCCCGCGACGGGCATCGTCCCGCGGACCACCCTAATATATGGTCCGGTATTATTGCAATGCAATGGACAGAATACTGTCAAAATTTATCGGCAGCCGTTTTTCATGCGCCGCGTCAAATGAGCCGAGCGATTAAAGCGCGCGAATTAGCCCCAAAATTTTCGGGGCCGTTGTTGTCCGCCGTTGTTGTTGCCGTTGCTGTCGCGTCGCGGGATAAATGCGGCGCGCCTCGCGACACACAGATCTCTCAGGTATCGTGTCTGCCTTAGCTTTCACCGATGCCGATCAGCAATGCCGGCCATTAGAGCGGCGCGAAGGTCCAACTAGCTGGCTCATCGTTCACTGGACTTTTCGTCCGGCGTGGAAAAAGATATCAGCCCCTGCTAAGATCGCTTAGCAGGTCGCCCGCGTTGTTCGTCCGTCATCCGATTACGTTTCTGCCTCCTTCCGTCCTTCCGTCCTTCCTCGTGAATGGAATTCACGGGATTATCAGGGGAGGAATTGGTAGCGTGCCTTTTCTCTGGCACGCCTCGCTGGCGCCGCGATTTGCAGCGCTCCCAGCAGCCTTCGCTTCGCGCGATCTTCGCTCCGTCATTGGAGGTTATGTTGAGCGCGCCACGTGCTACCACAGCGGCGGAAACTCTCTTTCCCCTCTCTCGGACCGCGCGTACCGCCAGTTGACCGCTCGACATCTCAGTTTCGCCGTGCGAAAAGTGAATCCCCGCAGATAAATACGCGACGAATTCAACGCCCCGCGTTAAACGGCGCGCAAAGAACGACGGATTAATTCGTCGTTGCGACGCGACGCCAATTTATCCGCCGCGGACTTCCGTCCGTTTATCGTAATTAGAACAGAACGTTACCCGCGTCTTTCTCGCGATTCCGCCAGGAGGACGAAAGGAAAAATAGGAGGGAGAAATATGATGACAATAACAATAAACACGTCGACTCGAGCGGCGCGGGAGCGGGAGCGGGAACGGGGGAAGGGGGGGGGGACTTCAATCGCGCCGATACGCGAGACTTCGACCCCCGCGTCATCTCGTCATAACTCCAATAGAGCCCGTAGAATAGGGATCCTCCACCGCCCCCCCCCCCCTCGGCGATGAGTGCGGGCGCGCGATGCCGTGCATCGCAATATCCGTCGTGCCGTTTCTCCCCTCTCCTCTGCCCGTTTGACCTTTGCGAATCTGACTTTTTTTATCTAGCGAAACGCGTTTCCCCGTGTAACGGGGACTCCGCGTCTTCGCGTGACCGCGCGCATCACTCTCTCGCATCGACCCGCGTCCATAATGTATCTCTTTTTCCCCGCTGGAGCTCGCGGGGAAAAAGATCTCACCTCCAAATATCTCACCAGGAGGCACGCAAGGAGGAAGGAGGGGGAGATATCGATCTCGTTCCGACTATTCGCGGCGGGCTGACGCGAATTCCCTACGCGGCGTTTCGATCTCCCCGTCGTTAGCCCTTTCAGCCCCGTTTCACTTTCGGCGTCCTTTCCGGTCCCCCCTCCACCGCCCCCGCCGCCGCTCCGAATGCCATCGAGAGAGAGGCGATCTCGCGTCTCTGACGGAAGGGCGGAAGGGCGGAAGAGGATCGCGCGACGACGACGATTGCCGGCGTCGCCTCGTGAACCGCTTCCTCTCCTTATCCGCCCTTCATCCCTCTCTCTCTCTCTCTCTCTCTCTCTCTCTCTCTCTCTCTCTCTCTCTCTCTCTCTCTTTCGCATCACATTGCCGCCCGGGAGGCCGGGCTAACAGGAAAATAATACCCTGTTGATTGGCAATTTAGTCTGAGATTGCAGCAGCAAGAAGCTCCTCGGCGGCGAAAGAACGAATCAAGGCGGAGCCGGCGCAAACGGAACGACCGCGATCGAGTCCGAGTTTTCCCTCGATTTTTCGCCAACTTTTCCCMCCCCCGCGTCGATTAAAGCCTGCTCGCCCGCCAGCCTCTTGTGCCGTTACGGCGCGAGAATAAAGAGGATAAGAAGAGAGCAAGACGCGTAAATGCGCAAATCGTGCTGTTATTGTGAAAGCCCTGTACTGCGTACAGGGCCACATGTACGCGTCGGCGCTGCATTATCGCACGCGTTATCGCGTACCGTGCCGTTATTATTGTTACGCGTGATCGTATCGGGCAGCATAACGAAGCCATTGGGCCGTAGGGAGAGTTGATACCGCGAATGCTCGCGACGATAAAAAGCCAATCAGGCCGACGCTAATGTTACCCGAAGGCTCCGCCGAGAGATTGACGGGAAACTCGATTTGCGAATCCTCCTTTGTCGGCAGGGGCGCCCGGGGGGAGGGAGAGGGAGGGAGGAGGGGAGAGGGAAGCCGATCGCCGGATATCCGGCGATTCGAGAGCGGCAGCATCTCCGCGGAAATCCACCGCGAGAGAGAGAGAGAGAGAGAGACCCGCTTCCTTTTCTATCCGCGCGATAGCAGATAGGGGTGGCCACCCCCTGCTAGAGTGGTCTGGAGGAGTCGGCGTAGCGTAGCGTGGGGTCGGTTGTTTTTCAAGCAGCCGCGCTTACATACTAATTATCATCGTCGCGGCTCTCTCTTCCGACGACTCCGCACGTCCATCCCCCCCCCCCCCCCGGGTCGCCGGGAAAGGCGGAAAGGGAGAAGGGCGATGACTTTGCGCAGGCTTTCTCGCGCAAGAACGCAGTCTCTTCGGAGACGGCTCCCGGCGGCTCGAGTGCGACCACCCCCTCGATCCTAGCCACCCTTCCGCGCCGAAGCGGGTTAAGAGGGCCAGCGGTGAAGGGCCGTGCCGTGCTAAAAGGCACGCCAAAGATAAGGACGCCACCGGATGCTAATTGTGCCGTTCGAGAACGCCTCGCTTTGTCCGTCCGGCCGGCCATGAAGAGTAACGACGATGAAGGGATGAGAGCGATGATCGAAACTGTTGCTACGAGGACGGAGAATGCCGCTGGATCTCCGATCAATTGCACGGATCGGAATTGGGACGAGCGATTACGTTCCTTTCCGTTCCAGCTCTGCAAGATGAGGGACGATAGTAGGGTATGATCGTATTTAGGGAGAAAGTACCGGGGAGTCGGGGATGAACGAGGGTTCATGCGCGAGCGGGCTGTCCAGCGGATATTAAGACGTTGCGATCGCATCGAGATGCGCGAAATGCGAGGCAATTCAGATTGCAACTCCGCTTCCGGTTTGCGTAGGCACTTGTCGACGCGCACCGGCCAGCCGAAGGGCCCGTAAATCCCCAACGACGGCTCGCGCAGGGCTTATCGCGCAGAGGATCACCCGTGAAAGGATTGCCGGGAACGGCAGCTCACGTCATCCCGTTGCCGCGACCCCCTGACCTTTCGCCGCTCCCTTCCGGCGGTCCTCGGCTAAGGGATTAGCTGATATTCTTTTCGATCCGTTGAGGATCGAGAGCTGCCGGGTCGAAGTTCGAGGATCGAAGATCGCAGATCGGGGATCAAAAGAATTGACGTGACCGCCGCAGCCGGAAGTCACGTGTAAATTTACACCCGCAGCGTCGCAGGCGCTCCTAGAAAATCATCGATATTATCAACAAATCGCATCTCTCCGTTGTCGCAGACAATCCGATCTCCATCTCCCGATCGCCGAGCGCGTATCGCGCTCTCTCGCCGTTCTTTCGCGAAATCGGCGGAGAAGTCGCGGGACAAAGCCAGGCATCGGCCGTATTGTTCGCTCGCTCGCGTGCACAATGGCGCGTGCACAATGCACGTGCACCAAGAGTGCATCGATGGCAGCCAGTCGTTCGCTGGCCGCGCGCGAGCCCTTTCGCCGCTATCTGCTCCCTCGATGAGGGAGATCCGCCATCAACCCCGACCGATCCGACCTCAAGCCCCTTTTCGCCATTCCCCTTCCGCCGCGCCCGCGAAAGGTTCGTTGCGGAGCGGCGACGTGCGCGCAGCTGCATCGCCGGCAGAGATGCATCGGTTCCATTACAAGTTGTTAATGAGACAGATCTGTCTCCCGTTCCCGATGCGCTATCGGCCGGCGCCATTGTCGCGCACGGTCATTGTTTCTCCCCCACTATCTCTCTCTTTTTGCAGATAATAACATCTGATCGACCGCGGAAGAGCGGAAGAGCGGTAGAGGCAAGGAAAGAGATACGCGGAGACGCCCCGCTTCCGCGCGCCCATCTTTGCCCAATCCATGAGGGATGGCGGCGAGGGAGGGGGGACGGGGGTAATTCGAAGGATGTCGAGGAAGCCACGGGACTCCCTCCGAATACCCGCGTGAGAGCGTTTATAATAAACAACAACAATAGCTACCGCTACTCGTGGCGAATCTCTCGGCCACGAAATCTTTCTCCTCGGCCTTTCTCAGTTTCTGAGCAGGCTCGGATGTGCGAACGAAAGAACCGCCGATCAGCAGGGTGTCGCAGGGTGTCTTCTTCATCGAGAAGCCTCGAGTCGATTTTATTCCCTTCGAGCGGGAAGCAGCAAGATCCACTCGTAGGATCTCCTCGGCTTCTCAGATTCGAGAGAGCCCTGATCCTCTGCTCAACCGAAGAGCAAACTTTCGAAATGTAGTCCTCCTCCTACCCCTTCTATTAGTGCCTTCCGCACGATCAAGGTCCGATGTTGATGATAACGGGGTCGTGCTAGGTTTCCTCGTCTCGGTGCCGTTCTTTGTTATTTTCGTGTCGACGCGCACGCGGGGCCGACTATTCTCCGTATTCCTGCCTCTCCTTCCCCTCCCCTCCCCTCCCCAACCCTCCCGCCGCCGATTCTCCCCCGCGGCGCAGTATTTCATCGTTTCGCGGGCGTTGCGCCCGCTAAAACGGTCGGATTATAAGCGGGCCGATAAACTCTTTTATTTTATTCGCGCTTGCCCCTCCTCCTCCTTCTGCACTCTACCCTTTCTCCTCCGTCGCCCAGCACCGAAAATCGAGCCTCGTTATTCCCGGCTCTTCCTTTTTTATTCGCCCCCTTCTCTCTCTCTCTCTCTCTCTCYCYCTCTCTCTCTCTCTCTCTCTCTCTCTCTCTATTCCTTTCTCGTCTAAATCCCCGCCGTTTCCACGCGCCACTATTTATTCTCCATCCGCGCGGTTTCAGTCGCGGTCATTGCCGTTAATTGGCTATCTTCTCGCCGCGAAAAAGGAAAGAGACACCAACGACAGCATCCGCATTAGAGATCGACTGGAGCGAACCGGCCGATTTCCGATCGCGCCACAAGTGTCATCGCGAGGGGAATTAAAAATCGTCTGCTCGTGACTTCGACGGGACGCGACGAGCGAACGCGAACTTGCGCCGATCGGCGCAGCGCCGCCGGGGAATCCCGAAGATTCCCGAGTAATCGAGCAGCTGCGGCCGAGCGATCGTTAACGACACAACGAGCGGCATTCCGGCTTGGATCGTCGACCCTGCTTGATCGAGTTCACTGTTAATCGCAGCCCGCTCCTTTCCTCCCCCCGTAAATCTGCCGATGCGCGGCCATTTCGCGGTGCACGGAGACCAAATGGGGTTTACATCCGGTGGAATGGGAGATTAACGGGCGCATCGACTCTAGATCGTCGCGCCAGATTTACTGTCGCTCTCCGTTCTTGTCGGTCACGGCGCGCGCCAAACTCGCGAAATCGCGACAACGAAAAGCCTCACCGCGTCGTGGCGACCTTCACCAAGGTCATCTTCTATCCAACCCGCGGCGAGTATCTTGCGCGCTTGCGAGAGCGAGTCGCAAATCGAGACGACGAAAAGAAACGACCAAGTCGCTCGCGGCGTATCGCAACCCCCATCCCCCTCCCCCTTCACCCCTTTCCGACTGCGGAACGGCGCTGCATTATACAGGTGGTATCGGTTAAAACGCCAAACTGTTTTACCGCGACGACAACGTGCCAACGATTAACCCCCGACGTGCACGCCGCGTCCCTCCCTCTCTTTCTCCCTCTGTCTCCCTCCGTCTCCTTCCCTCCACCGCTTTTCGCGCGCGCGGTCATATGCAAACGTGCGTGCGTGTGCGACCTTTGCCGCCTAGCCCGATATAAACATAGAACGCGTGCATTGCTCGCCGGTGCGCGCTGCGGCGATTCCTCTCGCATCCTCCTCTGTCACCGTTCATCGCTCCCTCTCCTCTCTCCCTCTCTCTTTCTCTCTCTCTCTGTTGCACTCTCACGACCGTACCGCCACCCCCTCATTTCCGAGCGACGCGAAGCGTGTTGCGATCGCCCCAACTGTCCGCGTTTTCTCTCCTCTTCATCCTTCTCGCACCCACACTTGCCCTCTCCTCTCCTTTTCCCTCTCTCGTGCCAGCCGCGTTTTCGCTCTTTCCTCCCCGCGCCCGTGATCCCTCTCTCTCCTCACACTCCCGACACCCGATACCCGACACCCGATACCTAATTATGTTAAACGCTTCCGGATTTTGCGGCCGGATTATGCGGCCTCGCTGCCCTCACACTCTCTTTCGCTCTCCCCGCACTGCTTTCCCTCTTTCTCTCTCGCTCCCCATCGCGCGCGCGCGCCCATTCCGATCGTCTCTCTTTCTCTCTCTCTCTCTCTCTCTCTCTCTCTCTGTCTTTCGCTGCGCCGTGGACGCGGAGGAAGGATTTGCAGCTGCGATTGGATGAGGCACGAGATGCGGATAACGGTTTGTGATGATGGGTGTTTGTCACAAGAGGACGATCAGGCGAGTCCTTAAATGAAGTGACTAACTTTCGCAGGAGCATCCGCTTCTCGGAGGATCCGTCTTCCTTTTTCTCGAAAGAGAGAGAGAGAGAGACGTTTTATTCCTGGGAAGAAAACTATTCCGGGAAATGTTTCGAGCGGAGGAGAAAAAAAAGTGAGCAGGAGAAGGAGAGAAGAAGACGAGATCCTCCTCTCGTTTCGATGTGCACTTTTATCTGAAGGAGAAAAAAGAAATCTCCGTCGCGGGAAATCGGATTCGTCGCTGGCCGCCGCGTGTGAATTTCTCCTAGAAATCATTAACTTCCTTTTTTCCTTCCATCGGGCATCTATTTTCGCCCGACCGGAGGACCATGTAGATTCTCTCTTGATCGATTCCGCTTGGATGTAACTCGCGAGGATTTATCGCGCGGATTAACCAGTTAGAGAGGATAGATCTGTCCATTTGCAGCGGAAAGAAAAACGGAAACGGTTCCAAAGTGCATCCAGCTGGCGCGGGTCGATCGAAAGGACCAAAAGTTCGGGAAAGAATGGGAGAAGAGAGAGAGAGAGAGAGAGAGAGAGAGAGACAGAGACAGAGAGAGATGGGGAAGGGCGGCGAACCGCGAGAGAGCGTTCCAATTTCTGGGCAATCGCCGGCCAATTTCGGCGCGTGCCAAATTCACCCCCGTTCGGCGGCGCTCCGTCACCCTCCAACCCCATTGACCACGCTCGTGCACGATCGTCGAGACCGATGTTGCACGATTTCGCTCTCTTTCTCTGTATCGGCGCGCGTGCAGAACTCTATCGCCCGCCTTCCTCTGTTCACGCTCATTCCGTCAACTCTCCCCTTTCCGGGAGGGGGTGCGCGCGCGCTGGCTCGACGGAGGCTTCTTCGAAGAAAGCGCCGCACCGATAAAGGATTGCTGCTGACGTAGGAGCGATTTCGAGTCGTCGAGAGTCGCGATCCCGCGGCAATTCGCGAGATATGGACCAAAGAAACTGCAGAGCATCGATAGAAGATTAGCTCGCAGCTTCATAAATGTGCAATAAATATTCATAAATATGTGACACTCGTGCGCGTGTTGCATAATAATAATAATAATAATAAACGCTTATGGAAATGCTTATCAGAGGACGCAGATTGCAGCGAGCTACTCGTCCGCGAAATCATCTGTGAAAATAATTGCCGATAAATCCGCGGGACAAGAATTCCCTCCCGAACGCGTCTTGAATATTTGGCGGCGTTCAAATTGCATTAAAGAAGCTCCGGCAAGCAGCCGGCTAGACGAAATCGGCGCTTGTAATGAATCTCGGATTACTATCGAGTGTCCATAATTTCCTGCCGCGATTATTATCGCGCTGCCCTAACGCTACATTGTATTAAATTCCAGCATTGGTAACCAGAAACTGCCGCACTCAATATTATTACTATTATTATTATTGTTGTTGTTGTTGTTGTTGTTGTTATTATTCCCGTTATTGCCGCCGAGAACTTTCCGCGACCCTTCCTTGTCCTAACACATCACGTCGGCGGGATCTCTTTGAGAACAGCGCGAGCGGAGCTTGTAACGCTTTCGGGAGGACCGTCGCGATTCCCGGCTGCTTTGGCGCTCGGGAAAATAAGAATCGGAACAACAGCGTAA
The DNA here is from genome assembly GCA_020341155.1 of Eciton burchellii. Classification (NCBI taxonomy): domain Eukaryota; kingdom Metazoa; phylum Arthropoda; class Insecta; order Hymenoptera; family Formicidae; genus Eciton; species Eciton burchellii. Next base: position 371,010 of record JAHMML010000066.1, on the reverse strand, counting down.
CGCTATTGGCATAGAAAGAAACAGAGAGAGAGAGAGAGAGAGAGAGAGAGAGAGAGAGAGAGAGAGAGAGAGAGATTGCAGAATTCTTGCGGACGCGATCGATAGCGATCGAGAATAGAATAAACGAGATCTGCAGGAACGTCTCTCAGGAAACGCGGCACGAGGCCGCGAGCGGACAAAAAACGCGTGCGGCCACCGGACAGGTGCAGAACGGGTTCTCGGAGCGCGGAGTCAATGTGCTACGCTGGAATCGAACGTGCGCGATACGCGCGTTTCGGCCATCTTGCCGGAAGGCGAGCCCTCTCTCTCTCTCTCTCTCGCTCTCTTCCGGCGCGATTAATCCGCGCACCTGCCGATTCGTCGAAGCGGCGCGGAAAGAAATTTTCACAGCGAGTTACAGCGCAGCGCCGGCCAATGGCGGCTAGCGCAGCGTCTTATCCGTCGCCTTGATTGCTCGCCAATCGCCGAGCGAGGAAAATCGCTCGATTTATCGCGCCTGACCAAGCCGCGATACACACGCAGATTTACGCAACGCGCATTATCTTTACGAGCCGCGCGGGGATAACGTCACGCAGAGCGCCGAGCGCTCAATAACGTTCCTCGCGCGGACCGATTAAGTCCGATTAAGTCCGATTAAGTTACATAAACAGGGAGCGGGAGATATCGAAAAATTTCTTAAAACAGCTTGCAGCCCGCTACGCAAACACGTCGTTATCAATCATCGCGCGGAAGCGGAGCGCTACACACGTCGCGCACGTGCACGCGCGCACGTATACGCGCGCAAGCCGCAGACGGGCAAAGTAAACGAGACAAACAAAGCGAGCGGATATCGAGAACGCGTGGATAAGTGGGGGAAAAGAAAAGAAAAAGGAACGGAAAGAAGGAGACCAGAATCGCGGGGGTGGAGTTCTTCCGATTAACCCGGATCGCTCTCCTCCGAGCGACCGATCGCCCGGGCGAGGGATATCCCCGTCCTCCCCCCTCAGAGAGTAGCCCCGCTTGCGGGGGCGCGGGGGCGTCCGATAATTTTTTTTTACGCCGGCGCAGCGCGTGGCACTTAACGTCAGAACGCGGCGGTTGTAAAAACGTGTCTGGCGCGGGGCCTGGAGCGGCGTACTCGCCGCGCCGGAGTGCCTGCGAATAATTAACGTTTGTTTTACAGCCCGGGCGCGCCCCCGCGAGCTACCCCCAGCCCCAGCGGGGCAAGTCGTTAGAAATTAGAAATGCATTAACCGATACCCCCGCGCAATCGAGGCGGCCCCCCGTTCGCTACGGCTAACGTGACTGATTCGGGCTTTTATCCGGCCGCGCGCGTTCGGCCGATCGGGAAGGTCCGGGGATGAAGGAGGGAGGGAGGGAGGGAGGGAGGGAGGGAGGGAGGGAGGGAGGGGGGTGGTGGTGGGAAGCGGAATCTCGCGCTCTCGCGATTCTCCTCCGTCGAGGTGAACGCAGGGCGCCGACATTGGCGCAACACGTGTTAAGCCCGCGTCGTCGTGGTCGCGCGTTAATTGTCCGATAAAAATCACGACATGCCAGCGCGACGGCGGCGGCGGCGCCGCGCGCGCGCGCGGTCGCGTGGTCGTAAAGATTAAAAATCCACGCGCCGCACGCGTCCGCGGAGTCGCGTTAATCGCCGGTTAATTCGTTAATTACGACGCCGCGCACGCACGCCGGCATGCAACAGAGTGTTCCGCGGCGAAAGACTCGCGATAAGTCGCCGCCTCGCTGCTTTGCCGCCGTTCCGCGCGCCGCGCTCGATCGTTACGAGAGAGATACATCCTGGCGATACGTTGCGCGCGCGCGCGCGCGCGCGCGCGCGGATCCCGGAAGCGGGATTTATACGGCCGACTCGCAGCGGCACGCTCCGTCTCACGTCTCAAGGTACTTTTCCTTTTCTCTCTTCTTTCCTAAAAGATCGTCACTTCCGTGGATTCGTAATTTACAATTGCGCCAGGTGGACGACAGGCAAGCGTCCCTCCTCTCTTCCGCCTCTCCTCGTTACCCTTCCAAGCAAGGGCGCACCGCAGAAAAAAAGGGGGGGGGGGCGCGGCCCCCTCGGCTAACTCGGATCGGCGGCCGCGCGCCGTCTGCGAATCGGCATTAATGCATTATTGTAATTTCATCCGCGAGTGGGGGAATTGCGACGGGGTGGCCCGACGCTGATTACACAAATCACCCCCCCGCGCGCGCGCGCGCGAGCACCGTGTTTCTCAGGACGGTCGGCGGTGCCTCGTGTCTAAGTGCTGCAAACAGCAGCAGAGAGATCGAGATAGCGGGCTATATTTTTTATTATCATTTCGATATCCACCCGGGAGAAAACAGCGGCGCTGTATTCATTTCAGCATGCTTAAACACACTGTTTTTTTAACGTGGTTTTCATTAGCAGTGTTTTCCCAGTCGCGTCGCGAACCTTCGTTATCGGCGACAATTTATTTATCTATCCTGAGATATGATGAGCGTAATTCACATTCGGCGAATGTTGCGCCGGATGTTTACGGTAATGCATAAACGTCAGTTAACCGGCAACCGGTAATACTCTTGGAGTAATTTAGTATCCAGCCGCTCTATTCGGATCTAGATCGGCGTGCGGGACACGGATTTAGCCCCCGTCGTCGCCCGCCAATTCCACCCTCCCGCTTATCGCCGATTTATCCGCGAAGAGAGCGCGGGGGAGTAGCCGGGTTAATTCGCGGGGCATCGATCGGGCGAATTAAAAATCCGAGGCTTTCGCGCGATCGAGAATCATCGAATCTGTCATAAGATCGCCGGCCAATCATCCGCCCCGCTCATCCGCCAAAACGCGCTGGCCGCCCAAAGTTCACGCGAGGGACACGGCCAGCGGGGACCGGAGGCCGAGCGGCAGCTGGGGCGGTTTTACGACGCATCCTTTCCCCCTGCCCCCCCCTGCCCCCTCCCCCACCGCCGTCGCTGCGCCAGTCCGCGCCCTTCTCGCTCGCTCGCGCGCGACGTAAACTTTACGGTGTTTATGAATATTTATATTAATCTACATTTTACGGCGGCGGCAGCCACGCTGAGGCAGAGGGCGGGGTGGGGAGGGTGTCTCGGTTAGGGGGCTCGTGGAAAAAAGAGCGCGCGACCGCGACCGCGTCGGCGAGAGCCGAGAGTCCGAGTTTTATCCGCGCGAGCGAGGAGACGGCGAGGCTTGAAAAACTTGGATAATAATTTACGCCGCGTCTAATGGCTCCGAAGTAATCCGAGCCATTGCCAAGCACCGCACGCGGTATTATATCCCGGGTTTAATTCAGCGTAAAGGGGAGAGAGGAGGGGGGGGGGAGTAGGTAGGTAGGTAGGTAGGTAGGCAGGCAGGCAGGCAGGCAGGCGAGTCGGAAACCGTCCTCTTCGAGGAGCTCCTCGCGAGTCCCTAGCTTCGAGTCCCGAACCGCATTAAAAATCGCGCCCCGAGGATCCCGGGGAGATTTCAATTCGGCCCTCGGTCGGCGGGGCAGGGCGGAGGGAGAGTAAGTTGTAAAAATGGATGCCATCAGTTCGCAATCGATCAATTATCGATCTGATCGAAGCCCCGTTCGGGAACAGGACAACAAGCGCGCGTGCCGCGGCATCCCGCGCATTAATTGACATAATTCCACGAACATGCTACATAATTCGTTCATTCGCGCCCCTCATTCCCGTCCCTCCCCCGCCGCGCCTCATATATATGCATACATTTCGCCCGCGAGAGCCGTCTCGAGTGAGTCGGAATCGAGGCGAAACGAGCAAACGCGCGTGTGCGCGTCGCACACGAATCACAGAGGAAAGAAATACAGAGACGCGGTACATACATAACCTATCATCTTATCTAGGAATGCGCGACGCAAGCCGGCATAAGTTACGTACGCAAAAGTTACAGACGGACAGCGTCGGGTGAGCGAAACCGGAAAGGTCCGTCTTCGAGAATGACACTTTTATTAACGTTCGGCGCGATGCGCAATAGCCTCAATTAATAATCCCCCGTTCCCCCCACCCACCACCGCCACTCTGGGCGGCTGTAGCAGTGTTGAAGCGCGGTGGCGGGCGTATCTTGTTTTAAATATTTCAGGCTTCGTTCGCGTAACTGCCGCGCGGCGCGCGTCTTAATGTTTAAACGGGGCAGAATCGCATGCCGTTTTAATGGCCGTCATAATTTCCGTTAATAATAGATGAGCCGGGGGACCGATCGTCGCGCAGTCACGTTGCATCGCGTCGCGTTCGCGTTCGGCCAGATCAAGAAGAATCGCAAAGGAGCCGCCCGCTGCCATAATTATGGCCCGCGCGTTAACGCACGCCGTTAATCGGCCGATTGACAGTCACGACACGATCGTGATCGGGAAGCCAAAGTAGCTTAAGAGGCGTGTAGCTTAATTAAGCAAGGAGCTACTTTTTAGTTCCTTTCCTCTCCTCTTCGCGCGACCCTCGTCTCTCTCTCTCTGTCTTTCGCATTTATTCGCTCAGCATCCTCGCTCCTTCCTTGCAGTTTCACCGACTCGCGTGTGTAATCGTGCGCGCATAATATACGCTAGTTATCTTCTTAAGAATTCCTGTGTTGATATCGCGCCTTTAGCGAGCAAGAGATCTCTTTCTCTCTCGTTCCGATCGACTATCTCAATCGGCTTTCCAATTCGTTAAGCAATTTGCATTGCGTTTTCCTTGTCGCATGTGAACGCGAGGGCATCAACAGCCGTTACGCGATGCGATTCGAGATCTCGCGTCCACAATACATCGATATTTCGGGCATACATCGATAGTCGCGCCCGCGCTTTCAGCGCGACCAATCGCGGAATAAGAAATCACCATTTCTCGATGCGCGCGCCGCGATGCGGGGATTCCCAATTGCCGATGTCCGCCGTTATCTTCCGCTCCCCGATACCGGTCGGGCTAGCTCCCGAAGGGGGGAGGAGGATCGTTTTCCACGCGGCGGGGCTGCAGTCGACCGCGAGAAGCGTCGATTTTGTCTTAGCGACGTGTCGGCACGCGCGMCCCCCACCCACCCCCGCGCCGCGTTCGTTCGGCCGCCGTTCGCGACGTACGACGCAACGCACCCCGAGGATCGTCGAGAATGAGGAAGGGAGGGAGGGTAGGTGTAGAAGGAGGGCGGCGGCGGCGGAGAACAGCCGAGGAGGGTGGGTGTGCGGGGTCGGCTTTAGGGGTGGTGGCGGCGTTGTACGTAGGGATGAGAGAACGCCGTACGCGGCCGGGGGGAGAGGGCGGGCGGTGGGGGCGGGCGGGAGGTTAGGCGGGGGAGGCGGTTGGTACCAAACAGCGCTCACTAGCTCACATACTATTGTGTATACTATTGTTCTGGTTGGCTAATATCCAAGATGGCCGACCAGCAGTTATACTCGGCTGACGCCGCGGTGTGCGTGTCCTCGCTCGAGCGCGCGAGCGTGTACGTGCATGCGTGCGTACGTGCGCGCGCGCGCGCGCGCGCGCGCGCGTTTGTGTGCACGGGGAATTCAGTGTACCGAGCAATGCACGGGGCGATGCATATATACGCGCGAGATAATAGCCATTGGCGGAGCCTTAGTCTCCTCGAGGTATATTGATCTGCCGGCGTCGTCGTGGTTGTTGCCGAAGAGCGAAGACTTCCTCCCTCCGGGCCGAAAGGCGAAACGCGCCGCTCGCTCGGAGCGCTTTCCGGAAGGCATCCCCACCGCACGTGGTGCGTCAACGTCCTGCGAAGGCTTCCGCAGCTCCGTAAAACGCATGGTTTCACGGCGAATGTGTCCTCCTGACTGTCGCGCAAAGCGACAGGAACCTTCCCTTGCCGGCACCAAGGGTCCGTCCTGGTCCCCTAGTCTCCTCGACCTTCTAGTGGAGAGGCATAGCCCTCCTCGCGGAACAATGACCTTCATCATCCCATTTTGCCAGCACACGAAGCATCAGCTGTCCAACGAAACGAAAATCGATCGTGATCGCCACTCCTAACCTCACTTCTCGCTTTCTCGATCGCAACTTGCCGCCACACGGCGGACAATAATTAATAAACGTTTTGGTTGCTTTTATTCTTGGGTTACTAATATTTATTGTAGAAATTATTCAATGTTAATTATATTGGTTTTAATAAGGCCGAGTGGATTTATAATTATAATAATTGGGTGAGGGTCAAATTCTATTTTTTTCTTTCACGGGAGCGATTCGGTTTATTGCTCAGTCTATTATGAGATAAGTTTTTACATTAATTCTTTTTAGGGTGATAATTTTAAGGTTATCCTTTAGTTGATTTGAAAGTTTGACAATTATATGTATGAAATATTGTAATTTTAATGCTAATATCTTTTTGCTTTTTCATTAGTATTTTAGCAGAGATAGTCCTCCTCGCGGAACAATGATCTTCATCGTCCCATTTTGCCAGCCACGTTAGATCAGCACACGAAGCACCAGTTGTCCAGTTGTCTCCGACGAAACGAAAATCGATCGTGATCGCGACTCCTAACCTCACTTCTCGCTTTCCCGATCGCAACTTGCCGCCGCGCGGCGCGCGCTCACAGCCGGACAATAATTAATAACGCGACGTGGCGGCGAGGTACATCCGCGTCCGCTAAGAATCCCTCGCGATAACTCGAAGCAACGCGCAGGCCGGTGCCTTTATCGTTGCCGCTCGCGTAATCTCGCGTGTATCTTAAATCTTCCGCTCGCTGTTATCTGGCGCGGCTGGCATCATCTAACTCACGGCGTGTGTAACGCGCGGCTCGCTCTGAACCTTCATTATCGCTCTTAATTACCCGCGCGTAACGCGCGCGGGAGGAGGAATCAGATATCGCACCGCGCGGGATGCGCGCGTGCACGCGCGCGGCGTGCGCGACCGTCTACTTAATGGCGCTTTTTATCGGCGCGCCGTATATTAAATAAACTGAAAATCGCCCGTCGCTCGCCGCTTTATCGCTCACCGGCGATCGCGCCTCGTCAGGCGGACGCCAGACTAGCAGAGAAAAAATGCTCTCCGACGCGGCTCGTCACAGGATCTTCATTAATATTCGATGTGCAGCCCGGCGCGAGCTCGCACCGGAATGTCACGGAGGAGTCTAAATTCGCGCTTCTATTTCAGGAACGCGTTAAGCTCCCTCCGATAAGTACACCGCCATTTTTCATGCATCTATGGGACCCGGCATGCCCGAAGATGCAATCAATTATTACACGCCGCTGAGGAGAGGAGGGCGAGCGCGGCACGGCAGCACGGCAGCACGGCAGCACGGCGGCGGCCGGGGGGGGGCGGCGGCAGGGGGCAGGGGAGCAGGGGGAGGCGATACTAAATCTTCTCGCATAAAACCGGCGGCATAATGCGCCGCCGTCTCTCCTCGGCGATGCGATATTCGCGATCTCGCTGAATAGCGCTGTACTTTATTATTGTCGCAATTCCGCGCGATTCTTCTATTCTCAGATACGCGCCTCCGCGGCGCGCAAGAGGAGATCCTCGCGCCGCTAGCGGCGCGCCGCGAATAGGATCGTCGTCCTTTGGATCAACGCTCGGTGGCAGCAGCGGTGGGGGAGGGGGAGGAGGAAGCGGAGAGCTAAAGCGAGCCGCAAGCGGCAGCGTCGATTCGCCCCGCGTTCAGGCTATTTAAAAATCCGCGCGCACGCGACGGGGAATCCCCCCYCCCCCCYCCCCCTGCCGCTGTCGTCCTGCCGTCGCCCGCCGGATGACGCACTGCGGTTTCGGCTAAAACCGGGAAAAATCACCGGCGATCATCCGGCGGCCGAGGACCGCCAAGATCCGAGGATGCTTCGAGATGACGCGATGACGTCATCGCGCGTGGAAACCGTATTTCGATTGTCGTGTCCGTCGAATCGAAGTTTGCAAGTTTCAAAGGTAATTCCACCGCGTCGCGTCGCGATTAGAATCGCATTAGAATGGCGCGGCGCGCGCAGAAGGAGAGAGAAAAATTGATAGCTCCTTTCCGGTAGCCGGCGGGCCGTTTGCCGTATTATTGGCGTCAAAGTTCGGCGGGCGCCGGACGGCATCATAGTTATTTACGAACGTATGAAATGTACATGCGATTTTGTTGGCAGCGACGATAAACAACGGGAACAGAGTCGATCGCGATACTATGTCCGCCGATAAAACAAGTAATAAACAAGTAGTATTTGCGTTCCGCGCGCGCGAAGCCCGCCCGGCTGCATCGCCGGGCTGCATTTCAAGCGCGTGTAATTTAAGAATGGAACTGCTTTTGGGAAACGACCGCTCTTACTGGTCCTGTTGCGACCTCGCGATAAGGAAACATCGATTATCGTCAATTATCCGACATTCGGCTATGAATCCGGCGGGGGATGGAAGCATCGCTCGCGTTGCGTCACGCGTTCGAGCTGCCAATTAAATATTCCACCGAAAACGGGAAGACAAGCCTCCGGGCGCGAGTGTCCTCCTTCTCGTCTCCAAGCGAGCGCGCGGCCCCTTGGAAAACACGCGCGATTTACGGCGAAATTATTTACGACAGTAGCGCGATACCCGCTCGCGATGAAGTTCGCAACAATGAATCGTAAATAAAAAGCACGTTCGGGTGCAGCAGTTTACGTGAACTGTTGACGATTCGAGAGTCCGCCAACTACTACAAACGGAACCGCCGCGGACGATAAAAAAGGAGAAGAAAAAAGGAAAAGAAAACATATATATATATATATATATATATATATATATATATACACACGCGCGAGATGCATCCACGACGCGGCGCAAACTTTAAGATTAACGATCCCGGCTTGATTCACGAGCTTGCCTAACCGCGATAGCTCTTACGATACGGCCGGCAATGCGCGCCGTGCATCAGAACGCGTCAGTTGCGTTGCAACCCACAACGCAAACGACGCCTGAAAGAAACCGCGCTCCGCTCATCCGCGAGAGGTCGACGTATCGATAGCCGTGCTATCGATACTCCGGCTGGCGCGGCGAATTTCTGCCAGCGTTTTGCCCCGACTGTACACCCTATTCCCGCGCGTGAATATATTAGGGTGGTTCTGCTCTCCCTCTTGGAACTCAAACACATACAAATTAACGATATTACTCGCGCGCTCGCGCGCGCGTCCGCGCCTACTGTCCGTGTGTACGTTAGGGACAGAGAGACGTAAAACGCGTCGGCAGCGGCAGCGGCGGCGACGGCGGCGGCGGCGGCGGAGGGTTGCGCGACGCGTCAAGGGGTGGAGAGGCTTGGAGAGTCTGCGTGTACACGTAACGCACGCATAGATATGCGCGCGCGCGCGCGTGCATGCACGCGGCATGTATGTAGGGGGTATGTAGCGGCGGCGGCGGGGGGGGGGGGGGGGGGGGGGGGGGGGGGGGGGGGGGGGAGACGACAGGGGGGCCGGAGGGCGGAGAGCGCGGGGGATGAAATATTATAATACGTCACTTGGCAACTGTGCTGCGCCATCGAGCGGTGTATACCAAGTTTCAAATACGCTAATTCGAAAGCCACCCTCCCCCTCCCTCCTCCCTCCCGCCGCCGCCGCCGCCGTCACCGGCAGGAGAGTTACGCGACTTCTTTCCCGCCCCCACCCACTCTCTCCCTCACAGCCTCCCTCACGCGCAGCCGGCGACTGTACGCGCGACCCCTCCGCCACCCCTTGCAGCGAAGATCTCGTCGCGTGACGAGGAGAAAAATTACCGGGATGTTTGCGGAGGGTAAGCTGGATGAATAGCGGATGAAATCGCGCTACGGAAGCGCGCGCGGAATTTTGTTAAATGCACGTACACACGCGTGTATCCTCCGCCTGAAATGCTGCAACCGAAGCGGGCGAGGGGGCGACCCCGCCCCCGCGAGCCCCGAGGCCGGGGGCGAATCGATTCTCGTCGCGGCGACGCGATATCGATAACGAGAAGACGGCTCCGCTATCCCTCTCCCCCCGCCCCTTCGCGGGGGCGTCCCCCTAAGCGTCGTGGCAAACAACTTTTTTCAAATCGCGCCAGCCAAATTAGGCCAATCGCGCGCGGACTCGAGCAGCAGATTTCCTTTCTCTCTCTCTCTCTCTCTCTGTCTAGCTGTCTCCCGTCTTCTGCTTCCCACAGAAGACTAAACTCGGCAGACTAAACCGCTCCCTCTTTTTCTTTCTTCCCTCCGTCCTTCCCTCTCGCTCGGAGCCAAGTTCCATCAGTGATGCGCCGCGTCCTCCCAGCGAGGAGGGTGTAAAATACTGTCCTTTCCGAGCGTCGCGGGAACTTGCGGTCTAAAGTGAGCTGGCGTTAAAAGACGACAACGGCGAAGTTTAAAAAGTACGGAGCGGGAGGAGAGAGATAAACGCGCACGCGGCATTAAGCTGCATCCCCGCGTCTGTGCGGCGGACATTTACGCCCGCGCTGAACCGTTAACAGACCAAGCTAAAGTGAAGAGCGAGAATTCTTGCCTGCGACACACGGGATCGGCCGATGCCGAATGAATAGCGGCGAGATAAATGAATAGCGTGCACGATAAATGCTCGTACGTGAAAATGTATCGATAAATTACACCGGTAGCCACCAAAATCAGAACTCTTGCGACCACATCTCTCTCGTATGTTGGTTTACTTGGGCGTACAAATTAATCTCTTGCTCCTCCCGAGCTTATGAAATTTCTTCCTGAAAGTAGCAGGCAGATTTTAACCGACGAAAAGGTCCGGCGTATCGTTTCCGATGACCTTGAGCCATTTATCCAGCCGCCGAAGAGCGTTCGAGCCGACGTTGAAGCTCGACGTCGGCTTCGACGAAAGCAAGAAACTAATCTGTACGCCTCGCAATCTAAGCACAAGGGGCCTGTTTCAACATCGAGACAATTATTCGAGTATTAACGACGTGGGAGGAGTAGAGTGGCATCCCCCCTTCATCGATGATGAAGGGGGGCCGGGGCGCACGGCGCAGTGTTGATTTAAAGTAAGAATAACCGGCTAACCTCTCCCTGGGCGCGCGAAGCTTGCATCGCGAGGCCGTCGTCGGCGAACGATCGCCTCCGAGCATGCGAAGGGAACGATCTCCGATACGATGCATCGAAAAGCCCGCGATCGATACAATCCCGCGCGAAACTCGAGACGCAGTCGGAAGGAGACGTGGGTGCTTTCCGCGAAAGACGCCCGGTATACGGCCGCTGTCCACGAGGGTGTGGTTTGATTAATGACCTATTCGATCCCCCTGCCTTCTACGCGGATGCTTCGCGCTGCCGTAGTATCGAATTCTACCTAAATACACCTGTATACGTGTGCACGCGCGCGCGCGCGCGCTCGCTCGCTCGTTTATGTACATACGTCAATGAGAAAGGGGGATGAGAGTAGGCGGCAGTAGGCAGGAGGGGTTGCGCGAAGAGTGAACGAGAGACGGAGAGACGGAGAGAGAGAGAGAGAGAGAGAGAGGGGGGGGGGGGAGGGAGAATTTATTAATACTGCCGGATCGAAGAGAATCCTCCGAAAGCATACGTCATCACAAAGAAGGTACAATGCGCGGGGGATCAAGCGTCGACTTGTAATGTAATGGTAATGCAGACACGGTAATGCGTAATGCCCCGTCGTTGTTGACGAATCAGCATCAGGTGCGTACACGTACGATACGGTAAGAAAGATGACTCGCCAATTCGGCGAGAAATGGACATCGCCGCCACGCGGCAATCCGCCGGAAACAGGCCAAAATCGAGCAGATGCGTCATAAAGTCCCGCCCGGCGATAAAACGCGCGTTGCGAGTGTCGCGCGTTGCATTATTAACCTACCGGTTCTAAAACGGGGGTCGCTACTCGAGCTAGTTCCGCGCAAATCCGCCCGCGACGCCGAGGGCGCGGGGAATCGAAAGGGAGGACGGGGGAGTAGTTAAAAATGCGACGTCGACACCGTTCGATCCCGCTCGACACGGCACGGAGCGGAGCGGACAATTATGCTCGCCGGGAACGTCATCGAGTATTCCCGGCATTCCAGAAATGGAAGCGCGCGATGAAAGGGGCTCCGGCAGTCCAAATTCGCGGGAGCGCGAATCCGCAAGCGCGCGTCGCGCTGAAACTCGCGCCGAACGCGATGGCGGCCTCGGGCCTCGCCCGCGGCGGTAATTCCGGCGGGGGTTGGCCTGCGATACGGTAAAAATGAGGCCGAAAACGGGCGCGACAAGGATGCACGGAGCGCGCGCGACATTAATTTCCAGAGGCGGCGGCCAACTTTCGCGGAGTTCGAGCGAGCTAGCTCGCGCGCCCGCGCGCTTGCCCGCCGCAAAATACTTTGACAAATCCCCGCGATATCTCGCGGAAACTCCGCCGGCGGAGTCGAGCCGCGCCAGTGCGCGCGCACTCTAATCGAAAGGAAACACGGCGTCGCATATAAATAAGAATTTATAGACGATGAAAAATGCGGACGAAACTTGCGAGTTCCGCGCGAGTTTCCCTCCATCCCCCACCCGTTCCCTCCTCGCTTCTTCTATTCCTCCCCCTTTCTCCCACGCGCTCTCACTTCTTCCTAGGCTCGTACTCGAGCCGTTGGGGCGAGGTGGGCGGCTGGAGGGATGCCGTGGGAAGGGGACGGGGGTCGGGGACGAGGAGGAGGGCGGAGGGGGAGGGGAAGGGAATTTACGGGGCAAAGTAAAAGTTTCGCGCGAAAAGCGAAAACTCTCGCTAATGGCTGTTTTTCTTGGACGGAATACTTAAAAAAAGGTGTGGCGGAGAAAAGAGAGAGAGAGAGAGAGGGAGGGGTAGAGGGGAGGGGAAAAACGGTTGGCGGCCGTAGGAAGCGCGAAACGACGGAAATAAAAACGAGTAGAAGGAGGGAGAGAGCGAGAGGGAGGGAGAAAGTTACTCGCCTCTCCTCTGGTCTGCCCTGCCCTCCCCTCCCCTGGCCGCCATCTCTCGTCGCTTTCTTTCCCCTTTTACATTCCGTCTACGCGACGGAAACAAAAAAGTGTAATTTGCCGCTATTAGGCGACACCCTTCCTCGCGTTCAGCCATCTCGCCGTCCCCTCTCCCCCTTCCCCCTCCGCCCCGCGTCACCGCGCATCACGCCCATCCGGCAGGGTGAAGAGTGACGAGCGTTCAGGCCGCGATATTACGACCTCGACGGCGGCCGCCCGCTCACCGTTTCTCAGCGCGAAGGAACTCGCAATCGAATTACAGCCTCGCGTCGCGAGAATCGACAATCGAGAATCGTACGGTGCGCAACGCGCGCAACGGCGTGTAGGAAAGTGTAACCGCGCGCACGGGAGAATCACGAGAGCGGATCGGTTGCACTCAATGGCGAGGTCAATGCTGCATTGCCACAATGCTGAACGCTCGCACGCGCCTCCGCTGAATGATTTTGATCCTCTTCGCGAAGTACGCAGATATCGTCCCCCTAATCCGATCGTCTATCACGCTCGGCGATCGCGGATCGATTAACGAGACCGAGCGCGGCTCGCCTTCTTCTTTCTTCCCCCTCCTCTCGGGACTGACGTTTCCACTCTTCCCCCGCCCCCTGCCAAGCGTTCGCGGACACTCGGGCGACGTTTTCGGCCTGTCGGCCGCTGTCGGCGCCGGCGAGCGGACGTGGATCGGCGCGTCCCTTCGCGGGGAGTCCCCCTCTTCCCCGCGTCCGGCGCGCGCAATAATCAGCTAGAAAATTACGCGCTAATCGGTTAGATCCGGCGGAGGAGATTACTTGGGACGCGCATCGCGCGTCCCGGCAAGCACGCGAAACGGCCGTCAAGTCGTTGGCTATGGTCGTAGGTCAATATCATGGCCCATCGTCGTCGTGCGTCACGCACACGTACACGCGCATGCAGCGGCAGCGAGCAACGACGGGGGACCTCGCTTTTATTTATTAATCCTCCCCTGTATACGCGCGCCATCGCTTATCGAGGGAAACGCTCGACTGTAAATCGTTTCTGTGATTCCGACTCTTCGTCTTTCCGCGCCGGCGACGGATTTCTCGACTGCCGTTGAATAAATTTTCCGGCGCGATAATTGAAGGAATCAATTTTCTCGATCGATATCGCCCATCGATATCGGCACGGCGCGAATAATAATTCATCGCTCCTTATCGCCTCTCGATTCTCATCCTCTTCTTGATTGAAAGGGGGACGTTGAGTGATTCCACGCGGATCATCATCAAGACCGGACCGTCCGCGAGCCGAGGTCGCAACACGAAATCTCCATGAAATTGCGCTATCGGGAACGAGGGGCAAGTCTGATTGGAGGAGCTGCCGACGAAAAGGTTAACGCGGCGCGGGGAGAAGGGAGGGAACCCGTTCTTCCCCGTGCGAGCGGAAACGCGGGACAGATGGAGGCCGCTGAAGTAGTAACGCAAAAATAGCGATCGAACGTAGCGGCTGCCGGCCGCGTATTCTCCGCGCGCGCGCGCGCGGCGTGTACATATGCGCGCTCTCCACCCCGGCAAGGGGATAACGCGATGCAATGGAAATCAAGCGCAACCCCTTGCCACGGATTGGTATATACGGAGCATCGGCTCCGATGGAAGCCATTATCTTGATATGTTGGCCGAGCATCGAGCCACTCTCTTCGTTCCAGGCCCCTCTTGCTTGCCCCTCTCCACCCCCTCCCCCCCGCCCTCGCCGATCCCTCGCGCCACTCCTCATGCATAGCCCGATCGGTAACGTATAATTAAAGTTGCTCGCCAATGGCGGTGCGCGAGAGGAAGGAGCGGAGGGAGAGACGAGAACGCGGTCGGTCTCCTCCTCCGCTCGGCGGAAGCATTTTTTCGCGAAAGCCGAACGAAAGGGCTGATCGAGCGGCGGGACCGGAGTCGGAGTTCGAGAGCGGTCGGCGGGGCGGCAGCATTGGAGGAGGAGGAGGAGGAGGAGGAAGTTGGAAGCGGGGAAGGGCGGATAGAACGGACGAGGGGTCTCGCGGAGTTCAGAGGCGGCGCGTGAGAGTATTCCTCGCGGATAAACGTAAAGGAAGGACACGCGCCCGCTTCGAGACGACTCGTGATGCAATCATCCTACGTCCTCGCACCACGAGCAGTCCTCCTGCTCGCGCGATTCCGCGAGGAATGAATAGTTACCGAATCATCGAATTACTCAACGCGCTCTATTTTCAGCAACGATAATCCGTTACGGACGGAAGCGATGGAGATTCCTCGCTGCGATTCCGCGGTGTTACCTGTTTCTTCATGAAACGGTTCGAGCACTCGATCCACCGTTAAGACACCCCGTTGACGCATCCTCAAAGGCTCGGGAAATAGGCGAGGGAGAGAGAGAGAGAGAGAGAGAGAGAGAGAGAGAGAGAGAGAGAGAGAGAGAGAGAGAGAGAGAGAGAGAGAGAGAGAGAGAGAGAGCGACGACGGGAAGTCGGCGCGCCGTGTCGCCGGAGAATCCCTTCGAGCGGCAAACGAAGGATTTATGCGTCGAGCTGACGGAAAATCGAGTCCGGAAGAGTGCACTTTGACGCTCATCGAGCGGCATGCCGCGTCTCGCCTCGAGAGCGCCAGATACTTCTCAAGTCTACGCGCGTTTTCGTCAAGTATCATTCAAATACGGAGAGTGGAAGAACGAGCGCTCGATTCTAGACATATGGAGAACTTTGCGCGACACGCGCCGCAAATCTGACTGACAGTTCAGGGAAGCCAGTCACACTCGTGATAGAACCGACACGCTGCAGACTGGCGGTGTACAACAAGAGCGTTGACCAGGTGATGACCTTCAAACATCTCGGAGCCAACATCGCAAGCAATGGAGACCTGAAGGAAGAGGTACAAACGACCAAAGCCGCCACGACGTCTGGCTACATGCGCGATATAATCCAGAGAAACGAGTACGTGAGCTCAAGGAGCCAGATAAGGATACATAAAACTGATGTGAGACCTGTAATGACCTATTGAAACAGGAGCGGAAACGATCATCACCAAACGCCTATCGAAAGCAACGGAAGTGAGCATCACCGACAACAGTCCGCGGGATGGAACTCGCAACGAAGGCATCCGCAGCATCCGCGGGATTCCAGATGTCATAAGATGGAATCACAAAACGAGCATGGAGAGGTCATGTAAACAGGATGGATGATAACCAGCTGGCAAAAATCGCTAAAAATAGAAAAGTAGAGTCCTTCAGGCCTTCAACAGTTGGTACGAGAGTTGGACATCAACGTTACAGCAGAGCAGACGGACTGGATGAAATGCAGGACATTTTTTTTCCTAGAAGAAGAAGAAGAAGAAGAAGAAGATAGTTGATTGGCAGGATTAGTAGTTCTGCTCTCCGACTGGAAACGGATAACGCGTCTCTCTCTTGCTTCTAGAATCGGGAATGAGCACAAGCTTGTCGGCTGGACGCGAATCTGTCGGCGAAATCGAAATCTCGAATCGAGTCGTGCGATCCCTTCTACTCTTTTCCCTCCTTCCCGCCAGCGATGCGCTTACTTGTCGGCGTTTACCGGGCTAAAGCACAGGTTGCGGGATTGCTGTTGCTATAGCCGCGTTATAGTGTTCGCCACGCGTTCGGACGTTTCGCGTTAAATATTAACGCGGCTGTGCATAAAACGCGTCTGCCGCTTGCTAGAGGCGCTCCGTCTTGGACGCGAACGGGACAGGCTCGTGAATGACCGAGAGAATGACCTCAAGGACGCGCAAAGGAACGCCAAACCGCCGCGAGAGTAACGATCAGTGCGTGCTTGACGTAACAATGCTGCAGAACGTCCGGTTTATGTTGCGTGCTTTTGCCCTTTGCTTCCGACAATTGCTCGGCGACGATTCCCGAAGGGTTTGCGTTCCTTACTCCCTTTATCCCGTTTGCGGAAACAACGGGACGGGGGACGTTGGTCGACAGAAATCGCGAGCGGGCGAACAATCGCTTTCGTAATTAATCAGACAGAGACCCGCTCTCTCCGCACTCTCGCGTTAATATAATGTCCAGGGCAGGAATTGCGGTCGCGAGATTGTACCTGGCAAATTAGCGGCTTCTTTGACGAATTCAATATGCGAGCGAGCGAGCGAGAGAGTGAGAGAGGAGAAGATATTTTTCTCCGTCTCAGTTAGTTTCAAGTGGACCGTACTTCACGAGCAAGTTGTAAAAGTTGGAAAATGTTCTGTATCAGAACACGGCACGCGCGCGCGCGCGCGCGCTATTTTCTGCCTTTATCATCAGAGCCGTGGAATACCGGTTGTTCTTACGGCCGGCGTCTCCCATAAGTTTGCGAAAATAGCTAACGCGGCAGAGAAATAGCCCAAGTTTCCAGTTGCCGGCTCGCCGCGTCACGGCGCGTGTTCCTGCGCGCGATTCGGCAACCAAACAACACGTCGGTTCTTATCTTCCTGCTTCTCCCTCTCTCTCCCTCTCTCTCTCTCTCTCTCTCTCTCTCTCTCTCTCTCTCTCTCTCTCTCTCTGTCTGTCTCGCGTAATGCCATTTGTTTATGCCGCCGGAGGGCGGCAAACCGGCCGGCTCGTTACCGAGAAGAGACTTCTTGGCCAATTCCTGACCAGAGCACGACAGCTGGCGGCCAAGGGAGACTTGGTCGTCGAAGGACAGTCAAGGTGAGAGGAGATAATCGAAACTCAATTTCAAACATTTTACTCGCGGCAAATTAAGCGAGTCTATTTGCGGAGCCATATCCTTCGCCGACCATTACCCTCCGCTCTCGCGATCGGGATTGAGGAGGAGGGATTGGAGGGATCTGAATTGAACAGCCGCGAATCAATAGCCATAACAAAATCGCTGCTCGTTTAATCTTGAAGGTGGACTTCGCCGTAACGGCGCGCTCCGGCGTACCCGGGCTATCTAAGACGACAAAGAGGGAGGCGAGTTACAGCACCCCCTATCGCCATTAATTCCGCCCCGTGAATATCGAGTGATTATCAAAATGTTATTCCCCGTCCGATTAATCGATCCTGCTCGCTTGTCCGGGACAATTACGGGGGTAATTACCCTCGCGCGAGGACGTCGCGCGCGCGCGATCGCGACCGGAAGCCGCCCAGCGCCCGGAAGGATTCACCACTCTCGCGGCGCCTCTCCCCCCCCCTTGCATCCGCGCGTGTGCGTGTGTGTGTGTGTGTGTACGTGTGACGGGTCGCGTGACGGCGAGGCCTTAATAGCGGCCGTCGAGCCGGGCTCTCTCATTCCGGCGGATCGCCGTCTTTCAGAGCCGGCGCCGCGCGATTTTCAGACTGAAAACCAGGTCGAAAATATCGCCGCGTCATCGCGCGCAATAATTCGCGCGGCGCACGTACGCGCCCGCGCGCCCACCCCCGCCGCTGCTCGCCGGTTAGATTATCCCGAATGAATTGCGAGAGAGAGAGAGAGAGGGAGAGAGAGAGAGAGGTGAAACGAGAAAGATGATGAACCGGAGCGAGGGGGAGGCGGACGGGCGGGCGATCAGCGTTTTAAAATAGAGCAATTTTTAATTATGCCGGCTCGGCGGCCGTGATCCGCGATACGATCCCGAGGCGAGCGCACCGTCGAGAAAGAGGGGCGCGGGACAGGGGATGATGAGCAGAGAGGAGAGAAGCACGGCCGACGTCTCGATCCTCGCGTCGGCCTCGCGTCGGTTTCCTATCCGCCTGTTTACCCGGCGCCGACCGCGCCGCGACATATTAAAAATCCGCTCTGCCCGGCGCGGCGATCTTTTCCGCAAACACGCGCGGAATTATATGCGAGCGGTAAGACATAGACAAAGGGAGACGGCCGGCGCCCGATGCACCGGTTAAGGCTCGTGTTCCTGACGACATCCGCGCGGCGGATCGTCGCGCAGTCGCGTACAATACGCGCGCGCGCGCGCGCGTCCCAGCTAACCCCTTCAACCCCTTCGTCCCCCTCGAAACGCTAAGCCGCCGAAGCGTAGGCCTTAAGCCGGCATCCTCACCGACCCGTCCCCCTCCCCCTCACCCCGTTCCCCGCTGTATTCTTTATCCTCCACCCTCCACCCCCGCCCACCCCTCCCCCATCTCCTGTCGTGTACGCGATATACATGCGAGCGCGATGGGCGCAGGCACTGCTCTCACCGCCTTAATGCATTCGGCAAACATCGCCAGCGCCGTTGCGAGCGGGTCTTTATTTGCACTAGGGATTCTTTCTCGCGCGCACACGCGCGCGCCGTGTGTGCGTGTGCGCACGCTCGTGCGCGCCGTCGCAATTTCGAATAACGATTCGTCGACAATTAGACGGTCACGTGACTAGCCCCCCCCCCCACCCCAAGGTCCCCCGTCGACTTTCCGACACTCGTAAAGGGGCTAGCGACGCGGCGATGTGCGGCGGCGACAGAGCGATTATCGCGGATGCTGATTACTACGCGCGGCGCCCGATTTCGCGGGCGGAATAAATTCTCGCGGCGTAGCGAGAAAGTTCATGAACGCGGCGCTGACTCGGCGAAGAAGGACGCGCGGTTACGGTCGCCGGACGCGTTCTTCGCATGCTCAATTTGCGCGGGGCTCGCAGCAGCGTAAACAAATTTACCGCCGTTGCGGCGGCGCTCAAGGATAAGAAAAAAAAAAAAGAGGGAGAAAAAAGGAAGGAAAAAAAGAGAGAGAGAGAGAGAGAGAGAGAGAGAAGCAAAACGAAGCAGGAAGGAAAGAGGGAAAGAGAGATAGGGATAAAGTACGCGCGCGCGCGCGCGCCCGGGGTGGTTTAGAATTTTTTTCGCGACACGAGCGCGCAACGCCGGACCGAAATGCGGGACGCGTTCGTCCGTTGCAGGAGATGATGAGGTTTTCAGGTACACGATGAAGTCGCCGGCGCACGTGTCCCGCCGCCATTACCGCCCGTGTTTTCGCGCCCGCGCCCACCCCCGCCCCGGGCTACTTGTAAGCAAGACTTTGAAACAACGCGCGGCCGCGCCGCGTCGCGTCCCAGGACCGAGGGCCGAATGATTTTTCTCCTCCGGCGTGCGCGTACGCCGGAAAAGTAGCAAACCCTGTCGAAAAGATTAGAACACGGCCGCGCCCGTGTCCAAGTAATGCCCGGGCCGTGGCGGGTAATATCTCACCATTAGGCATAATCATCCCCTTACACATCCGACGAGCAGCACATCCACCGTCCGTAGTCGGGCGCCGCCGCGGCCCTCTAATGCCTTATAATTTATAACGCACCCATCCGCCCATCCCCCCC
>JAHMML010000066.1:340915-350918 GCA_020341155.1 Eciton burchellii | reverse complement strand
CCCGCCGCCGTTCCCACGTTCCGCGCGCGCGCTCGCCGGCGCGGGATATATATCAGCGTTAAAGTTAAAGGCTGCCGCTGGCAGTCAAGAAAGTAAGCCCACCCGGGCGGGCCGTCCGGAATTTATAAATATGGCGTCTAATATTCCGGCGTTATCGCCGGACGTCGGCGGGGTCGCGTCACGACCCCGCCGAGGAATCGGCCGACCCCCATAAATCTCCCCCGGCGCTCCCCGCGAGTACCTGCGCGGGAAATTTTCCGTTTGACGAGCGGCACCGTAAACCGCGGAAGCTTCACGGAGCGGCCCGCAATTGCGATTGCCTCAGCGATCGGTCGATCCGGCGTTAATTTATTAACGCGACTCCCCGCACCCTCGAAGGAGGGTGACTCGAACGACCGCGAGATCTTTAATGGCTCGTTAAAAACCGCGAGTGCTCGTCAGTGAAAGGAGCCGCGCTGCCGTTCGCGGGCACTCGGGGCTGTCGATCGTAAATCCCTCGACAGACGCGCAAGGTCACCCTCCAGCAGAGGGTCGACCGTCGAAACTCGCGCTCTTGCCACTTTGCCAATTTCGCGGAAACGCGCCGACCGTCGTCCGGCGATCAATCCCGCTCTGATTTTCGTATTAATTCGGTAATCCGCGCGCACGCTTCTCGCTCGGTCACGCGAGCCGCCATCAGCGTGGGAGATAAAAGCGACCGCTGCACGAACAAAGTGCACATACAGGGTGTCGGAGAACAGCGCGGAGACGCGCTGATCTTTCGCTCATCGGACTTACTCGGTGGAATTCCCCGAATTCGTCGCGTGTGAAGCGAAACGCGCCACGTGCTTCGTCTACTTGTTCCTCGCGAGAGCAGAAGAGAGTCGCTGCTGTTTTCGGCGATAATGGCTTTATCGCGAGAAGCGCCGAGATGAGAGACAATTTCCGATTTCCTTATCGGGAATGATAATGAGGAAGGAGAATAATCCCTCATTCTTTCAAACGCATATACACTCGAAGCGATAAATTTCCGACTGCTCACAGCAGACAGGAACAGCCATATTTCTGACGTTCCGCGATACAATCGAAGCGGAAGCGAAGGAAAGGGTTTATAAGGCTAGAGCGAGGGTGTGGTTGGCTCCGTAGGGGAAGGAAAGGAGTGCCGATCGCCGAGGGTGAGGGTTAAATGCAGATTGAGAGAGCTTTTTGAGTGATTCGACCAATTTTACAATTCTAGAGCGCGCAACGGGCGAGCGAGAGGGAGAAGGAAGAAAGAGAGAAACAGACAGCCGGGAGAAGGAAAGAAGGATCTGGGAGGGGAAAGACGGCAGCCGTGCCGCACCCCTGAGGCTTCGTATGCACAGCCATAACCGCGGCGGGGTAGTTAGGCCCCCGTTAAGCAATATCTATTTCCTCCGGCGCCGTTTCTCCTTTCCATCCACCGTAAAAACGGGGATTGCCCCGCGATCGGGCGATGGGCGCGGCTTACACACGAGCCACAGATGGCGAGTATAGATATTCTTTCAGATAAGCATCGATATCCGGATTTATGGCGGCGGGAGGAGCACCGCGGCGGAATTTTCGCGGGATTTGCGGCGACACTCTCGTGCCGACACGCGACTCGACACGGGATCGCCGAGATAACAAAGCCGGAGGCAGGAGAGCCGAGGATCGGAGAGTTCCTGCCGGCTGACGACAACCGAAGAATGGACCTTACCGGTCTTATCCTCGCGACGTAATCCCCACCGATGTGTCTCGATGATGATCGGAGTTTGGCCTGAAAGCGCGGCGCAATTACGTGATTAATCGAATTAATCAAGCACACATCCCTTCTCTCGCGCGGGAATTAAAGACGGACTCTTCGCGCCGCGCCTCCGCTCACAGCGGTATGGTATCACAGCTGATCCCGGCCGGGAGGGAGGGAGGGTGAGACCAAGGTCGTTATTTATCGGCGGTCTACGTTGGCACGCGGCCGTTGCGGCGATGCGTATCGACCACTTTGTAAATCAGTTCCGACTCTGATTTTTGTCTCCATAAATCAGCCGCCGCGGGCGGCGAGCGGGCGAGAGCCGCTGATTATAATTAACGCGGCCCGAATTAATAGGGGCGGAACGCCGTCACGCGACCCGCCACCGGATCCGAAAGGATTCGCCGCCATTATCGCCGTCTCTTCGATCATCGACCGAGTCGATTGCCGCAATCACAGCGAGCCTGGCAAGAGCGGAAGCACCGGCCGGAAGAGTGGAGGGGGAGAGGGGGGGTGGGGTGGGTGGAATCTCGCCGCGGGATTCGTGCTAATTAATTTAATTAATGCGAGCGGTCGTGAATAAATCGCGCGTGGGTGTGCATCTTTTTAATTTCTTCGCGCCATTCGTCTTGCCATCGCGGGCCCCGGGGCATAAATCACGGCCGGGAGGAGGAGGAGGATGAGGAGGAGGGGGAGATCGTAGTTATGAGCGTGCAAAAATTAATTTGCGCCGGCGGCGGGCGGGATCTCTTTAAAAAAATGCAAATTCGAATCGTATTCCGCGGTGGCGGTATCGCGGAAGTCGTACATCGCTCCCGCGCGCATATTAAACTTTAATTTAACGAAATTAATGATTTTCATTTGTCGCCGGAGACAACGCGGATTCGGCGGCCGGCCGGGTCGATTTTTAAGGGCGACAGCCTTCGCACGAGCGCCGTTTATTAAAATCGTGTCAAACTCGAATGTCGCAAGGAAATCGAAACGCGGAGGTTGACGACGGACCAATGACGACGGACTTCCGGCGATACCTGGCAGAGAGACGAAGATTTCCCGGGACGAAAGGATCGCAAGAAGGTTGCGGTAATCGTCACGGCGCGCTATTCATCGTCGCGGATCACGGTATCGGCGGAACACGGCGCAACCATGCCGAGAATGCGGAATCGCGCCGCGCAGTCATCCCGGAGCGCAATATCGCGGCGCGCCGCGAGCGAGGGGACTCCGCGGGCGATTGGCGAGTGTGATCGATCGAGCAATCGATCGAATAAAATAGCAAGTAGGGTTTAAGCGCGATGCGTGCCGGAACTAACCGAAATCGTCCGAGCGAAAGTCGAAATCACTCGCTCGTCGGCGAATGAGGACGATCAAAGCTCGCCCGCCCGCGGACGGGACACGCGGGGACGGCGCGAAAGCGCGCGTAGGGTCATTTAGCCACGGGTCTTTATTCGTCGCGCTCTCCGCGTAAAAAGTTCCGATATGCCCTATCGATAGCTATCGAAGCACGAGCGCTCGACGAGGTAGGGTCGCAGGGACGAGAAACGTTCGTTTTTACGGACGCAGGCACCACTGTGCATGCGTGCGAGAGTCTCGTCGTGTGCGCGCGTCGCGCACGGATAGCCGTACGTGTACATACGCACACACGCACACACTCGCGCGCCATAGCGGCGGAACAAACTTCGACATGAATTACTTAGATTAATTTAGTTGGGCGGCAGGGCGGTTCGCCGCCGCGCGTTGTTGCTTACTCTCCGACCTTCCCCGTGTATCGCGCCCCCGTGCTACACCCCCGCGCTACACCGGCGTCGCCGCCGCCGCTCTCTCACTCTCTGCGGTATCGATTCCGACTTACTTGTGCTTTCGCCTAATTTTAGAAGCCACGGCCCAACGATAAATAACACCCCGCCGCTGCCAGCGCACTTCCCATCCTCCCCCTTCTCACGTGCACTTTTATCCACGACCCTTAACGACGCCCTCTCGCCCGTGGTCGCCGTTAGCGCCTTGGTCCGCTCTGATTGGACTTCTCCGAGTTGGCGCGTATTTTCGATCTCCGATCTCTTCATCTTCTAGATGAAAACTGTACGCGGGCACGTAAATTATTTGCCGGATAATATGTATACCCGTCACGACGCGCGTCGAGAATTCATGTCGCACATTCGCGTCGCAGATGCGCCGATAGTGCCGTCACCTCTGTTTCAATAAAAATGAAGGTTTCCATTATTTCTATCGACCAAAAAAAATACTATCCGTCAACGGCTAGTATCCGTGTCGCCAGCGCCGTTCAATCCGTAACAATCGCCGCACCGAGCATGATGATTTCACGTGGACGAGCTTCCTCTCCCCTCTCCCCCCTCCCCCCCTAAAAAGTCAAGCGGAGCAATAACTTCAACTCGAGTCTCAACTGGGGAAGGGAATCTTCTGCCAGCAGCACATCGGCGATACGTCGCGCCGCGGATGATCATCCCCGTTTGCCGGCTCGCGAGATTATTTTATCCGTTCGGTGGCATTCATCGTCACCCTCTCGATGACGACGAGGCTCCCTCCGAATAAATCACTCGGCTTACTCGCGCGCGCGCGGGTCGAAACTTTCCGCCGGTGCCGGTGCGAAGGAAACGCGGCGCAGAGGCGGGGGGAGGGGGAGAGAACGTACGGAACCGACAAGGGGCATCGATCGCCATCGAGAGTGCGCGAATTCACGGACACCTCCTCGAGAGGTGGTGTCCTAATTTTCGTTTCCTGCCCCGTGTTCGTGTTCCTCCGGCCCGACCCCTCGACCCCTGACAGGTCTCTCCCCTTTCGCGAGGGTGTTAACGCGATCCGAGGATGACTCGGCTCGAATTATCGACTCAATTTCATCGGAAGCGTACCGCAGGGACGCCGGCAGGCGAGGGTGCCGAATCCGCGGCCGACGAGGGAGGAAGGAATACGGATTTCGCGAATTTCTGGAGGATCTCTGGAATTCCGACGTCACGTCAGTCAGAGGACAAAAGAAACATGGAGAGAATCTGAAAATTTCCCGATTCGATCGACGCGCCTCACCGATCATCTCGCTGGGATACGGCTCTCGATTCAACAGAGGCTACGACCTTAGAAGAATCCGCTTCGGATGGCCGACTTCCGGTGCCTCGGCTAAACCTGACGAAGACGAAACAGATGGACGGATAACAGATTCCCTCGCGTGTAACAAACACGAAGCGCAGATAATGCGCAGGTTCGTTCCGCTAATTAAGCGGAACGTCATGGACGACCGGAAATGCTTCCGCCCGCGCGATAACGTGGAAATAAAAACGCGCATGTTTTCTCGAAATCGTCTCCTCGCGCTGAGGGAGAAAAATTCGGACGTCGTATCGAGAGAGAGAGAGAGGACGGAAGAGAGAGACTTTCATTTCCGTCGCATCGCGTTGCGCTGGCGATGCGCGACTTCCTGGACGGCACGATGCGCCCCCGGGACTTTTCCGTTTTTTCTCTCGCTCTCGGCGAGCGGAAAACGGCCGCGCGTTCACGCGACAAAAGCGCGCGCGTGCACGCGATCGAGGCGGCCGCCCGGCAAGAGAAGGGAAACGCGAAGGAGGAAGGCGACGAGAGGGGCTGTGCTGACGGGGGGGGGGCGGGAGAGATCGGAGGATCGGGTGGTAAAAGTGTGGAGGAGGATGGCAGCAGGCCGGACACGCGTTTCGTGCGGCGCGTCTACCCGGTGTCGCGGAAATAATAGATGAACCGCGGCTCGGCCGAGCCTGCTACCGCGAGGACGAGAGACGAAGCGGAAGGGGGAGGGGGGAGGGGGCGCGCGCGAGCGAGCGAGCCGGGAGTGGGGGTAGGGGACTAAACAATGTTTTTCAGCCACTGAAATCCCCCTGAATTTTTCATCGGCCCCTATGTTTTAACCCTTTCGCCACCCCGGGAGAGGAAGGACCTTCCCTTCCCCCTCCCTCTCTCGCTCTCTCTCTCTCGCGTGCGCGCGCGCGCGCTCCGGCTTGTTCGCCGGTCCTCTCCTCTCCTTCCTGTTCTCCCTCCCTTCCGTCGCAACGCTCCTCTCTCTCTCTCTCTCTTTCGTCTCTCTTCTTGAATTATGTACACACGCCGGTGCCGTGCGCCGCGGTGCCCGTCGTCGTCATCGTCGACGTCGTCGACGTCGTCGACGTCGCCCGCTCTTCGCAATCGTTACTATTGCACGGCGCGTGCACACAAAAAAAAAAAGAAAGAGAGAAAGGAGGAGGCGGGGGAAGGAGGAGAAGGTAAAAAAGGGAAACCGGGAGAAGGGAGGGAAAAAGGAGGAAAGCAGCGGGGAAAATGAAACGGGCGCGGGGGTTGGGGAGGGGGAGAGGGCGGCGGAGAACGGCGGATCCGCGGAGAGCCGCGTGAATCTTTTAATCGGCCGATAAGAAGACAAAAAATGGCGTTTTCGATGTCCGCTGCGCCGCATGTCGGCGGCGCCTCCTCCCGCGGTCTACGCCGCTACTCTCCTCCCCCCCCCCCACCCGTCACCGTCCCGCACGGATCCGCTATTCCCTTTCGCGTCCGCTTCTCCCGGTGCTATCTTCGGGCGGAGTCGAGTGCATTTTCCGATCGCCGAGTCCGGAATCTAGGCGAGTAATGACAGGTTTTTTAACGAGGACGCCACCACCACGCCACCGTTGCCGCCGATGCCGCCACGGTCGTCGTCGCCGCCTGTTGGCCACCCTTCCGCATGCATACACACACGCGCGCGCGCGCACACCCCTCCCCGCCGCCGCCTTCTCCAGTCCCGTTCAGTCGGCGTAAGCAAGCGTGCAATATTGATAGACCGCGGGGATACCTATTTGCACGGTTACGCGGCGGTCGGGAAAGAGTAGGGAGAAACGGCGAACGTAAGAGGGAGAGAACAAGAGGAGGGGTAGGTGACGGTCGGATGGGGGCGAGGAGTCTCTACATAAAACCATTATGTAATTACATCTAGGCTGCTCGAACGAACGAACGAACGAACGAACGAACGAACGAACGAAGGAACGAGGGGTGGACATGGTTGGCGTGGGCGAGGAGACGACGGGGGCAGTAAACTCGCGCGATAGACTAGAGGGACGGAGAGACGGAGAGGGGGCAAGGGCGGGCGGGCGGGCGAGCGAGCGAGAGCAAAACGGGAGCAGCAGGGGAGCCGGCTTGAATTTGATTTCAGAGAAAAGGGTTGATACTGCCACTGCCGGTCCCGATCGCGTGATCCGAGCCACCCACCCCTTTCGCCCCCTTTTCTCGTACGTGCCACGTATCGTACGTGCATAAAAGCCGTCTCTCCGCCACCCCCACCCTCCCCCGCCACCCGGTTGCGGGTTGCGTTGCGGCCGAGCGGGAGGATATTAACGCGCGCGAGTATCCTTTCTTCGATCAGGATCGCCAATGAGAAGAGCGCGTGCGATGCCTCGTTAGCGTCTCTCCGTCACGAGGGTGGTGCGCGGAGGGTCTTTACGTACGTAAGAGACGACGCGAGAATGAATCTGGCGTAGGGAATTTTGATCGTAAGATCAAAGGAGGATGATAAAACGGCAATCAAATCGGACGACTGAATAATCAATCGGAGCGTCTCTGCCCGCGTCTCAGCGCGACAACAACGCGTGAAATATCGTTCGGAATGTGGGTCACGCTTGGGTGAAGCCCTTTGGCTTCTCCTCTGAATTCTTATATCTCGCGATTATCGACGCCGTGAGCGAAACATGTCGGCGACGCGCGTCGCCGTAGACGTCTACCGGAACTTGTTACATCTGATCCTCATTAAAGGATCGTCCTTCTCTTCTAGGGCGAAGCAAATTTGTCCGGGCGATCTGGCCGGCGCCTAACGAGCCGCGCTACTTTCTCCCGTTGTAATTTCGCCCAATTAGCAATCAGATGTGAATACAACTCCCGCCGAGCAGGACTAATTTTCGACTTGGCGATCGCACGCGCGTGTTATTAATAAGGCACGCGAATCAGGCAGCGCGCGGCCTCGCGGGGCGGCATGAAGAGAACGCTGATGAGAAGAGAGACCGAGGAGAGAGCGAGAGAGAGAGAGAGAGAGAGAGAGAGAGAGAGAGAGAGAGAGAGAGAGAGAGAGAGAGAGAGAGAGAGATGTTAGAACGCCCGAAAGAAATGAGAGTCGATTATCGGCCACGAGGGTGAGGGGAGGGGAGAGCGCGGGGCGGATAATCGGATCCGTCCCCTCGCAGGATTTCGCAGGAGCGCCATCACAGGAAAGGCACGTCGGATGTTGCGCGCTTAATGAGAAGCCGGGCTCGAGATCGAAGCCAATCGATCGGTTTAGTTATCGAGACGACCGCGGGCGCGGATTCGCTCGCTTGATCGTCCTCCGCTCGTTCGCGGACGGTCGAGGATTGTCAGCTCATCGGGATTGATCCTTCAGTAGATCGAGCATAACGAGAGGCTGGACGACAGGTTGAGGACGCGAGGGCGTATAGGAGGTGGGCGAGCGAGAAGGAGAGAGCGAGAGCGAGAGAGAGAGAGAGAGAGAGAGAGAGAGAGAGAGAGAGAAGGAGGAAGGGAGGAGCTGGCGATAGCCAGAAGGGAGCCCTCTTCTCTCTCGCCTGCCGCAACGAGGCTGCTCGTCGGCGTTAGCGGTTTCGAGCTCGGTCTTTGATTTCGCCCTGACGTGTAGGCACTACGCGATACGCTTTGGTCAACCTCCCGTGGAAAAGGCACCCTCCTGGTCCTGGATCTCCATTACGGTAGTCATGGCGACCGCAATTGATTCCACGGGGGTGAGGGCGGACGGCGAAGAGAACGGAGAGAACGAGCGCGCGGGGGAGAGAACGACGGTCGACGGCCGACGTGGAGGACAAGGGTGTTTGGCGCGGTAAGAGAGAAAGAGAGAGAGAGAGAGAGAGAGAGAGGGGAGGGAGGAGACGAGAGAGCAAGACGAAGAAGGGGTTGCGGGAGTGAAAGGGGTCGGTCAGGACCCCGGCGGCGCAAGGGACGAACGCTCGATGGTGAGATCGACAGAGGGCATGATGTTACTATGGTGGTGCTACACGGCACTCCCTTTATCCGATACAATGCAGGCTAAATAGCACTGGTCAGTCCTATGGTGTTGGATTAGAGATACGTCGCTCGTTTGAGGCGAGCCAACCCGGCGGACCACCCTCGCCGCTCCACCTCCGTCCGTCCCCCCGTCCGCCGCCGACGCACCGGGGCGACCGACTCGCCATCACCGTCATCGCCGACCTCCGGCCGCCGTCACGTTCGAATTACCTGCGTGGCGGCCGCCGCCGCCGCCGCCTGCGTGGCATCGGGTCCGCCGCTACAATCGAGAATCGATTTCACGTGCGAATTGCGAAGGCCCACGCGCGTCAGCCAGGGCGGTCGCCCTTTCCTTCCGCCGTGCGCCGTGCGCGAAAATTAGACGGGGTTGCCATTGATATATATACGCGCGCGCGCGCGCGCGCTTGTTGATCTTTCGAGGTCAGTTTTGGCGCGGCCAAGTATGCCGGCGCGGATGATCAAAGTGATCGCCACGCGCGTTTCACAGCGCTCTTTGGCATTAATTCGATACCGCGGATCGAGACGCAACCCGCCGTAATCGTATATCCCTTGCACGGGATATATGCGTTCCGGATCGTACTAAGAACAGCCCTGTCCAATCGGAGAAGATCCGATTAAACCGGCCGAACGGCTCGCCGAGCGGCTCGATGAAAAGTATATCGCACTCGCGTCTCGCGTCTTCGCCTGCTCGGCCGGTTTTCCGACAGCGCCCGAAGGGAACCGAAAGGAGCCGGAGTCGGCCGAAGAATGACGAAGCGACGTCGAGTTCCGCGTCCGGCCGGGCACCGATACTTTCGAGTCGCACTGTACCCTACGCACTGGTCGCTGCGTATTATTACTATCACGGTCGCGGGCGTTATACAGTAGACGGCAGCTACCATTAGTGCAGCGCTGGCCGGTTTGCTAGGTCTGGCCGCCTAGGTGCGATACGCCAGCGAGTATTTAGTACCTGATTGTACCGCTCTCTCTCTCCCTCTCCCTCTTGCCGTGGTATACGGCGGTGCGATGCCGTCAGTAGGGTGTGCGCCGAAGGGGGTGGAAGGAGATGGGGAGAGAGAAAGAGAGAGAGAGGAACAGCCATTGTCCAAAGTGCCAAAGTTACATGGCGCGTCGTAACTTACGTCGTATTATGTAGGTACACGCGAGGCCGCGTATAGCTAAGGTACACGACCGCTTAAGTTTCGACGAGGCGCGCACCCTCGTATCTCCCTTACACGACGAGCACTGTAAACAGAGAGAGAGAGAGAGAGAGAGAGAGAGAGAGAGAGAGAGAGAGAGAGA
>JAHMML010000066.1:311652-339152 GCA_020341155.1 Eciton burchellii | reverse complement strand
ATATATATATATATATATATATATATATATATATATATATATATATATTGAATTATTTCGTAGTGATTAAGGGCACGTGTATAATTGAATGAATAAATGTACATTTATTTATTTCTTTATTCGAAGCAGCGGGCGGAGCTGGATATAAATTTAATCCTGCGGGCGTGAATTTTCCGTGCAGACGGCTACATTACAAATTTCCACGGCACAATCATCTAGAAATATATAGAAGCAAATATGTAGGTTAAAAAGTAGGACGTGAAATACGATCAACATCTCCGTTTAAGAAACGGAGGCGACCTCAGATTTGCCGAGGGATTAAGCGGCAACGGAATATCCCGCGTCATCTTCCGTACTTTGAATGCATGTTTTGCGTTATGCAACATCTCTCGCAAACACATTCGATTCACGTATAAATAAATAAATAAATAAATAAGTAAATAAATATATATTTATTATATATTTGCGTGTCACACGCGTCGCGGAGCCAAGTCCCGCCGAGTTAACCCTATTTCGCTTCGCTCGCGGGGAAACCTTTCTCCGAAAATACAATAAACTCGCCCGGCGTCCTGCGCCCTCCCCCTTACACGCGCGCTTCCTTTTTTTCCTTCCCTCGCATCTAACCGGCGAGCGTGCGCGCGGTCAGGTACGAGAAAGGCGAGCCGAGTCCCCCCGCATGCATACTGCAGAGCGCTTTTGATCGGGCCGGGCCCCGGCGGGATGAAATATAAAAATCGCAATAAAGCGCCGCTACCGGTGCCGGGAGAGATGCCTCGATACCGTATCCGGGATTCGGCGGCCGCTCCTTTCCGCGCGCGCGGCAAACAAACGCAACGCACCGCCGCCGCCGCCGCCCCGCCTGGTATTATCGGCGCTCGTTGCTCGGCGTGTCCCTTTTTTTCCCCCGGATCTCCTCCCTCCGCCTTCCTCTCTCTCTCTTTCATCCTGCCACCCTCTATCGAATGTCGCCCCCGCGGGGACGAGTCGCAGCCCGCCGCCGCTACCCGCGGGAGGGCAAGGACGGGGTGGCGCGCACGTAACGGCAGCCGCCTGCCAATTTCGTCATCCGGCTGAAAATTCCGCGATTATCGACTCGAAGGAAGGAGCCCCGCGCTCGGCACTTTACCCGACGGTAATTCGACCCCCGCTCCCTCCTACGCACCCACCTACGCCCGCGACCCGAAACAAATCGCCGGTTTCACGGATGAATAAGTAATGTGACAATTCGCGTCTCGCGCCACGCGGCAGCGCGAGCAGCGATCGAGCGTCCAAATTCGTTAGCAGCTGCTCGGATTTTTCCTCCTCCCCCATTTTTTTTATTTTCATTTTTTTTATTTTACGATGTAATTTAATCTGGATCAACAAGCATGAATTCTTTATGTCACTCTCAGTAAGAGAAATCCCGATAAATGAATAACTGCGGGAATTGTGCGATGGAAAAATTTTTTTAGAAAAACGACCGAATAGGGGATATACACATACGTGCGTACGCATGCGCGAGAAGAGGTTCTTGCAGAGTGCATCGGATTAAAGAAGCGGATTAATCGCCGCGCCGGGCCTCCCTTCTTCGGCGAACACCCCATAGGACGGTAAAGGAAGCCATCGCCGACGCATACGCGTTCTCGCATTTTCCGCGAAAGCGCAATCGCCAGAGCATTCCCTGCGCTGCCTCCTCTGGAAACTCGCAGGAATCGAGGAAAAAGACGACGACGACGACGACGACGAAGAAGAAGGAGAAGAAGAAGAAGAAGAAGAACAAGTTCGAACAAGTAGAAAAAATAACGGGCGGCGCCCACCCGTGGCAGGTCTTCCGTGGCGGGAAGATCTTSGGGGGSGGGGGSGGGGGGGGGGGGGAGCGCGCGCCCTTCTTACGTGGAGCGTTTGACGGAGGATTGCACGAGGAGGAACGCACGGTCGAAACTTGTTCTAAGCTATTTACGAACGGCAGGAAGCCATCGTAAAGTCAATTTGAGTTCTCGGTAAGTGGCTGCCAGCCTGCGAGTCCTCGCCAGCCAGGAAACCCCGAATGCGCAGCAGAAAGAGAGGAGAAAGAGGCGGGGTGAGACGGCGGGAGACGGTGCCGCTAATGCTGGCGGCGGCAGCCCGGGGGTAGGGGGGAGGGGGGAGGGACAGAAAAAGAAGACGCGGGAAGAAAAAGCGGAGGAGAGGAGGAGGAGGAGCCCTCTAGACTCT
This sequence comes from Eciton burchellii, assembly GCA_020341155.1. NCBI lineage: Eukaryota > Metazoa > Arthropoda > Insecta > Hymenoptera > Formicidae > Eciton > Eciton burchellii. The sequence continues at coordinate 336,959 of JAHMML010000066.1, read as the reverse complement.
TTATTTCTCTTCCGGGATGCTCGACTTTAACCCTCCACCCCCCGCGCGCGTGCGGGGCGCATACGTGTACGCGTCGCCGTCTATATGCGCGTACGTATACACACGTGTGCGCGCGCGCGCGCGCGCGYGTGTGTGTGTGTGTGTGTGTACACACTATATATATATATATATATATATATATATATATATATATATATATATATATATATATTTATTTATATCCGAGCGCGCGCGAGCGCGCGAGCGTGCATACAGGGTGGTCCGCGCGCGAATCTCGCCGGAAGGGCGGAGGAAGGGAAGCGGGAGCCATCTAATTCCGGCGATACATTCAAATCGGCTCCCCCGCGCGATCGTTTCACGTGCGCGGCCGCTTCTCTCCGTGCGGCTCGCAGCATTCCTCCTGGAACCTCGTTCGATTTTAATGCAGGGTTGGATAATACGAGCGCGCGCGCGCGCGCGCGAGAGAGAGAGAGAGAGAGAGAGAGAGAGAGAGAGAGAGGGAGAGGGAATCCGGAACGCGCGTGAATTTTGTATCCACAGTTGCATGCGCGATCGGAGACGGTGGACCTTCGATGCTCGTCGATCGCACGTCATCGAGCGCTCGTTCCTCGAGCAACTCCGCGCTCGCCCGTTCAGGTTTGGATGGTTTTGGATAATATCGGAAGAGAAAACGTCAAATGTCATGTGCGCACTCGACGCGATATCTGAGACACGGCAATCGCTCGTACTCGATCGCTATCCGATGCGAATCCGTGCCCCTCGCGAGCGACTTGCCGGTGTGAGAGGCTCGCCGGGCGATTCCCCGGACACCCCGTATACGTGGGAAGACACGCACACGCGCGGGTGCGGCCGCGTTTACACACATACGACGGTGCTACGTACGTACCTACGCTGGCTACGCTCAGACGCAGCCAGACTGATAAATGATTCATACAATATTTCTCTCTCCCGGGCACCCCGGCTCGCTCGCTATCTCGCTGCAGAGACTACGAAGAAACCGGCGAACATTAATATATATTTTATGTTTTATATTTGTTTCCCACACCCGCGCACACACACGCGCGCGCGCGCACAGAGGTACACCGAACGTATACCGCGCGCGCGCGCATGTGTGTGTGTGATTTCACGGCGCGTCTTCCACGAGATAGATGACGCGAATGCTATGACCTCCTCTCCCTGCCCCCCCCCCCCCACCGCTGGAAGCATATCGGGTGACTCTGACGAACAACTCCATCCGAGCGGACCTGCCAAGCATTACCGAGTTGTTTGGCAAAGCTGCCTTAAACGTAGCGTCCGTGTGACTTGTCCCGAAAAAGAGGAAAGAAAATATATACGTATATATATTGTATAAAAGTGAGGACGCAATGCGTGGTCGCTTCTCGGCCGCATAAAACAATCAATCGCGATATCGGAGGCGACTATTCTCGCCGGCGAGTGAGGTGACCTTCGCGCGCGTGCTCGCGAGTGATGATGCCGCGCCGGCGTGGAATGTACGTGAAAGTGAGGGAATTCGGCGTTCTAATTGTGATCCCCTTCTAAAACGGCGGGATCGCCATTTATAATTCCGTATATACTTGGACAGCTATTTCTGATCCGGCTGGTGGGATCGCCTTCTGGTTTATCTCACGCGGAAGGGAAACGGCGCGCTCGCGCGCCGCAAGAGAATCGAAAAGCTATATCGATCCGCGAACGAGGGCGCGGCGTCGCCGAACGCGGGAACGGGGTTAATATCGCACGAATTATTCACGACCTTTGACCGGCGGCGCGACAAATATAATATATTTTAAGATATCCCTCGCGCGCGCGCGCGCGCGCGCGGCTGCGCTGCGTGAATAGTTGATCGCGCGGCGATGCAGAAACGGGCGTTGGCTGAAAAATTGAAATTCTTAAAGCCGTCGCGGCTCTATCAGCGAGCCATTTAATATTGAGCGCCCGCGAGGATCGCGCTACATTATTAAAACGCACGGGAATTCGAACTGGTTTCGATGTACACTTTGGGAGACGCGGAGGCCGCGCGGATGACCCACCTAGTTACCCGATTAAAGGCGGATTCATATTTTCGGAGAGCGGCCGATCTGGCACACTCGCCGCGCCACGGCGTTTTACCATTTCGATAATAATCCTCGATTCTCTCGCATGATACATACCGCGGCCGCCTTCTCTTATTCGAGCACGTTTAGCCACATTCGACATTGTCGGAGGCTGCCGCGTGCGCCGCGCCAATCAACTGCGAGCATTCTCCTCCGTGCGCCAGCGCACGGGGCTTCCCCGATGAATTCGACCGACCGATCGATCGATCCCGGCTAGAATCGTCGCAGGGGACACTCACCTGAAACAGAAAGAGAACGCGATCGGTTATTCGACCAGCAACAAACTTCGCGTCGCGCGGGAAGAAAGGGAGGTGGCGGGCGGGGGGGGGGGGAGKAGAGGCTCCGGCATTCTCGGAAGCAGCAGGACGCGGCAGTTTTGATTTCCCGCCGCCCACTGCCCGTAAAAACGCACCGGCGCCATTGTTTGCGCGCCGGCTTGTTACGGCATACCGATGCGGCTAATTATTCCGTTGCTAATTGAGGAGAGATAAAACTTAATCGGATTCCTTCGCGGGGAAATGGGAACGCCCGCGGCGGAAGAATCAACCGCTCGAGGTTCCCCCTCCCCGCCGCCGGCAGTCAACAATCGTCGCCGGGAAGGATGCGTATTCGAGCTTCTTGCGGCTTCGGCTTTGCGACTCGGGCGCTTGTTTTGACAGGATTGGCAGATGTCCCGCATACGGGAAGAAGCTGAAGTCTTTTCTCTCTCTTCCCTTTTCTCTCTCTCTCTTTGTGGTAATATTGGAGACGCTCGGCGCGTCGGGTTGAAGAATTAGGCGCCTTGAAGCTCAATTACGTTTCTCGGCGAAAAGAAATATTTTGCCATCAGCGAGTGTCAATTAGTCCGTGTCTCTTCCTTCATTTCGGCGCGAATTCAGCAAACATACGCGCTCGCGCACTCTGTTCGGCAGAGCGTTTGACAGGAGAAATTTTCGGTGGCAACTATGTCAGTCTCAATACAACACGACCGATAATGGAGGGGAAGGTATCTGGAGGAAAGCAATTCTAAGCGTCAAGAGCTACGAAATTTGTCCGTTCAACATCGCGGCTATCGATTGATCTCGAGAATACCGCCGAAAAGTGAGGAGATAAAATTGGCAGACCGTTAAAGACCGCGCGACGCAAACATACACGGTGACACACGCGATAATACAAAGAATCTATTCCGCCATTTCATCAGCACAGCGCGAATCGCGCGCGAGTAAATCAGCTGTCCTCTCCGCAAAGCCGCTTCCTCGCCCTGTATCTATCGGCTGGTGAGCGGCTAGTGAGTTCTCAAGATCCTGAGGGCCATACCGGCATCCCTTGTCGGACAGGTCAAAGGTGAAGAATCAGACTAAAAGAAGCGCATTGGTCCTCCAGCCTGGAACAGCTTTAGGTGGTAGATCAGCTCTTCTAATCCCTTGTAAAACAACTATCGCTCTAAAATTCCAATTCAAACAAGTCATGCTTAGCACTCCCCCTGGACAACGACGAGCAGCACGTGCCCTGGTGCGACAATGCCGCCTTCCGGCGATTCTCTCAAAATTATTAATCGAGAATGGGTACAGCTGCATAAACCCAGATACAGAAATAAATCAGCCATTCATCCGATCCCTCCGCGCTTATAAACAATAATAGCGGCGATCGAACGGCCAAGACGGCGGAGCCGCCGACCGCGGAGAGCGAGCGGTCGCGATGGCCTCGGCTTCGCTCGAATTCGCGGGGCGGATTTCAAAGACGAGCCGACGCCGGGGATCATGATCCCCGCCGGTGCGCCGGAGGGCGCACGGTGAGACGTGGCGTATCGCGTCGGCGGTTGTGTGCATCTGAAGGTGCACCGGAGGGTGCGCGCGGGTGCCGTGCACACAGCGCGGGTTAAGGGGTAAGCAAGAGAGAGGCGTGGGCGGCAGCAGCTGCTGCTGCTGCTGCTGCTGGAGATCGGGAGATCTCCAGCGCCGAGAAGAGAGAGAGAGAGKGAGAGKGAGAGGGAGTGAGAGAGAGGGCGGAGGGGGGGGGTAGAGGAGGCCGTCACAGGCTACGGCATCCCGGCATAACTCAGAATTGCCTCGCTGCGAGGGTAGAATTGACAGCATAGCACTAACATTGTACGCGCCCGCGTTATGTATTTATGTAAATGCATAACCACCCCCCCCCCCGCCGGCGAGGCTCCCTCCTCCGGCCGCCTCCTCCGCCGCGTTCTCCTCGCACCGCCGGTCGGCGGAGTAATACGCGCGCAAACACGCATCAACTCTCTCTCTCTCTCTCTCTCTCTCTCTCTCTCTCTCTCTCTCTCTCTCTGTCTCTCTCACGTTCGCTCGCTCGCTGTTCGTCTGCAGCGTGCAGCGAGGGTTCCCTGGTCGACGGTAGGCTCTTCCACAAACCCGCGCCCGCTATACCTCTACCGTGAACGATGTTGTATTATACATATGTATACGGTCAACACGTACGTACGCGGCCGGGACCGGTGTACATAGAGGGCCCGCGGAAGTATACACGGGGCCTCTTACGGCCGGGCTGGAAGGTAGGACCGGCACTGTACACAGCGCAAACGAGCGAGAGGGCGAGCGCGTAAGGCGCGTGCAAGCAAACGCGCGCGCAAGAGGCTCCGCGCGCGTTCTCTGGCCGGTCAACGCGCGCGGGCGGCAAAAAGGGGTGGGGGAGGAGCAGCGGCGGCGGCGGCGGCGGCAGAAGGAACAGCAGCAGGGGATGGGTGGGTGGGTGGGTGGGTGGGGGTGCGCATGTAAGCGGCATATAAGCCAAAGGATGGAGCGCGGTTGCTGCAGCGCGCGAGCGAGCCGCCGACCGACGCCACGGTACACAGCATATAGCACACACCGATCACATTAATCAGAGGTTATTGCGTGCATTCCTAATCATCCAGCAGCCTCTAACTATTCCTAGATTCTGATTGGTGCATTACTCGGCATTTCCGGTATGATTCTGCATTCCAATTGGCCCGCCGCCGCCGCCACCGCCGCCGCCGCCGCTGCCGCTGCCGCGTCGACTGGCTCGCTTCGTCTCGTCTCGTCCGTCGACGAATTTCAATCCGCAAAGCCGCCGCCGCCGGTACCACCGACCGAGGACCGACCACTTCAGCAAGCGCCGCCGTCTTGATTGCACGGACGAGCCCTTCAGGGATTGTCGCTCCGCGAGGCTCCGCTCTGAGCATCTCAATCCGATCGAAAGGCGGCGGCCTCCGACGCCCAAGTTCCGAAGTCCTCGAAGAGCTCGCCTCGCCTTACCTCTCGTCGCACGCTGCGGTGTTGCCGTGCGAGCCAAGTGACTCTTCAAATGGGGAAACGGGATGCGATATCGCCTCGTTTCTTTCCTAACGAAGCATCCGATGCCAGTCCACGCAAACGACATCCGATTGGACGGAGAGCTATTCAAAACGAGGGAAGGGGAATTCAGAGAAAATCTCGCCATTAAGTTCCGCCGCCTTCGCAAAATGATTCCGGATTCCGTGGCGGGCTGAGAGGGGGGTGGGGACGAGGAGGATCCCGCATCAGGGAGGGAGAAGGAAAAGGGAGAGAAAAAAGGGAAGGAGGAGAGGCAGCCGGAGGGCGGAGGGCGAGCGGCCGACGAAGCAATTGCGATCGGCGCGACTCTGGCGCGCGATTCGGACGGCGATAATCATCGAGTAATTAACAATCCCAGTTTCAATTCGGCCGCCGCGGAAAACAGCAAATTCGTAATATCCTACAATATTGCCGGCTACGTGGAGGAGGAGGAGGAGGAGGAGGAGGAGGAGGAGAGAGGCCAGTGCGGACGGAGAGGAAGATAGAGGCAGAGAGAGAGAGAGAGAGGGGGGGGGAGAGGAGGGCAGCACCCTACCCACGTGGCGTTCATGCGCTCGCGTGTGATTCACGGATATCGTTTCCTCTCCGTCTGCCGCGCGGCGCGGGCGATTCCGCACATTTTCGTATTTCCTATTTGTAAATAAGCAATCAGGCGCGGCGCGTCGCGGCGTGGTGCGCGCCGGGGGCAGCGGCGGAGGTGAGACAATTAATCATTTCAATTAACGGACACAATTCGATCTCCAATCGGGCCCGGCCCGAGAAGAATATTGGAAAGCCGGGAACAGGCCGGAAGCGCCGGTATATTCGCCATCTCCCTCGTTTCCCCTTCCCCCTCCCTCCCTCTCTCTCCCTCTCTCTCTCTCTCTCTCTCTCTCTCTCTCTCTCTCTCTCTCTCTCTCTCTCTCTCTCTCTCTTTTTCGCTCCATATCGCTCCCGCTCTTCGCGCCCGGTAAATTGTAACTCGGTAATGCGCGCGAAATAACGTACGAAATAACGTACGGAGGGCTTCGTATTATCTCGCTTGGTGTGCGCGCACGTTCACACGCGCGCGAGCGTGTTCCCGGTGGCCGACGAGTCTATCGGGCGGAAGTAGTTTGCGTTTTAATTAAAGCGGCGATTTTCGGCGCGATACATGCTTAGCCGCGGGTCGATGAATTAGCCGACCGAATGTCGTTTCGCCGATTAAATTGTAAATCGGCGAACGTGGCTCGCACACTAATTTCATTCGGCCGGTGCGTCGCGCATAAATCAATGTTGATCGCGCCAAGAAAAAGAGAGGGGAACAGACAGCGAGAGAGAGAGAGAGAGAGAGAGAGAGAGAGAGAGAGAGAGAGAGAGAGAGAGAGAACGGAGAAAAAATCCCCCGTTCAAGCTCTCAAATTTTATCGCATTACGCGCGACTGTTTCGCATAATGCGCTACAAGGATCCGCTAATCCGGCGACAACGCTAACGGAATGGAATCCCGATACGCCAATTAGCGTGGACTTATCCCGCAATCTCATCGCAAGACGGGGGAGGGGAATCGCACGGAGTCCGCTGCGCGATCAGTAACGGACGCCCCGCGGCCGTGTTTCGTAACTTCATTCATCGGTCTGATTCATTCCCAGCTTGAGGATGGTCAGGCACGGCACGCGAGAGTGAACGAGAGAGAGAGAGGGGGGAGAGGACGGGGGAGGGATGAGACGCGCGGGGTCCTCGCACGGCGGGAAAACGCGCTGAGGAAATGAGAGCGCGGCGCGCTCTCTTCTCGATGCCTTCGTCCCTTCCCCCGTCGCCCGTCGCCCGTCGCCCCCCCCCCCGCCGTCGTGCGAGTCCATCGCGAGTCCGCCGCCACCGTTCTCGTCCGTTCGCTCGCGCGCGCGCGCGCGCGTAGCTGGTGCGTAAACCGTCGCACAGCTCGCGATTACACGGCGCGTTCCGCCTTAAGTGATACGTCGCGGGTTACGTCCGCCGTAGCAACACGCTAATGCATGGCATTAGAGCTGGCCGCAATAATTTAGTCGGACTCGTGACTTTGTTGCGGCCGGCCGTGCCTGGCTCTCGGCCAGTAACGCGAATTCCCTCCGCGGAAAAGTAGCGAAAATAACGGTCGCGTACGCGACATTATATTATTATTCGTCCTACTTACACGTCGCGGCCGATGAGCCCCGGCTGCAAATTGCAAATTGCGACCGGCAATAAAGCGCGGCGGAATAATAAAAGGGAAGGAGAGAAAGAGAAAGGAAAGAGACCGCGGTGAGGGAGAGAGAGAGAGAGAGAGAGAGAGAGAGGGGKGGGGGGGAGAGAAGAGGCAAGAAGATCTTACTCCGTCACGCATCGGCGGCGTCGCCCTTCCGCGGTCGCGCGTCGCGATTCCTCACTGCGCCCGGTTTCCGTGCACGTGATAAATTAGCTCCGCGTTAAACGGAATATCCCGCCGAGTGTAACGACGCGCCGTCCGACGATGACGATAATAATAATAATAATAATAATAGCAATAACGATAACGGCGGTACACGGTAATGCGATTCCTCGTTGAGCACCGGGCATCCAATCACGTTCCTCTCTCTCTCGCTCTCTCTCTCTCTCTCTCTCTCTCTCTCTCTCTCTCTCTCTCTCTCTCTCTCTCTCTCTCTCTCTCTCTCTCTCTTTCCTCCGCCGCTCGAAACTCGAGCGCAAAGCGAACGCCGACGGACTCCGCGGCGACTTCCACTCGAAGGGCCGAAGGGCCTGACAACGCACGCGTCGGTTTGCCCGACCGACTCGAGATTCCGGGGGTTTTTCCCCCCGCGCCTCTCCCGCCCCACCCGCCATTTCTCTTCTCTCGCTCGAGGCTTAATGGGGTTAAATCGCGAGCCGTAAGCCGCAGCCCAAGGGGGCAACAAGGGGGAAGAAAGGGGCGGGGGCGGGGGARGGGGAGRGAGGGRGRGAGGGRGAGAGAGAGAGAGAGAGGGAAGGACACAGCCGGGCACGAGCGCGGCGCGGCGCGGCGCGCCTTAACGAGGTTAGCGCCACGAATTGCTGCGCGGCGAAAGTCTGATTGAGAAAATTCCCGGAACATCGACGTGCTTTCAAGCAGAAGCCGCGCCGAAGGGACGGAGGGAGCGAGGGAGGAGGGAGCCGACCGATCGACCGCGGCCGAGGAGGGAGGATCGAGAGCGGACGAGAAAGGGTGAAGAAGAAACGGGGGGACGAGGATTGAAAAATTATAAACCGAGAAACCGGCAGGATAATATAATATTAGTCCTTCTTTTAAAGACGGAAGAGACAGCGAGAGAGCGAGAGAGCGAGAGAAAGAGAGAGAGAGAGGCAGAGAGGCAGGTGACGGAATCTTAGCAAAGACAGAAGAGAAACTCCACGGCCGGACGATAAAAAGGTTAGCACCCACAATGAGCGCCAAGAGCCGCTACCCCTCCCCCCCCCATCCCCCCACGCGCCGTTCCGGTTCTCGCCAAAGAGGGCCGGGGGATGGTAGTCGGGTGGGGGGAGGGGGAGGAGGTGGGAGTGAAAACAGAGGCCGTGCCGGCCGGTAATTCCGTAGGAATCCGAGCGTCGAAAGGTCAGGTCACTCCGGGAAAATCCACGGATTACTTCATCCCCCCCCCCTACTCCCTCTACTTGCTGCCGCTTCCCTTCCGCTTGCCTCGATCGCCGAGAAAGAAAAAATAAACAGAGGCGAACGGGACTCGATGATGCATCGAGCTCGCCAGTGCGGCTCTGGTCCACGGGGGTAAATCTAGAGCGACGGCAGTAGTTGGGGTTGCGCTCGCATATTCGGAGGAGGATACACGGGAGATTGCGTCCCACGATCCCACCTCTCCCATCCCCCCCCCGGATCAGGATCGGAACGCAGTTTCCTGCAACAATTGCTCGCGAAGATTGCGCACGACCAGCCATCTTAATGTCGCCATTTTGTCTGGCCCTTGACAAAGGTTAAGACGACCGAGGGGGCGATGTACGCGTGAGGAGGGGGGGCTGCTCCTCGCTCGTCGCCATCGAGGGAGGGAGGGGAGCGGCGAGGGACGGTAAATAGGAAATAAGTCGCTGCCGGAGGGGACGGAGAGCGGATTTCACGCCAATTTCTCGTCTCCGCTCGTCATTGGCGAGAAATTGTCAAATCGCTGCCTTTCTCGCGTCTAACACCCCCTCTCCGCTCCTTCTCGTGCCAATCCATCCCCGTTCATCCGTTCCGGCGATCATGAGTGATTTCTGTGTCGAGGAAGAGAGAAAGGAAGGCAGACAGACACGGATGGTAAGAGAGAGAGAGAGGGGGGGGAGGAGGAGCGGAGAGGAGCGCAGGAGAGCACGAGATAACGAGATTTCTTTATTACGCCCGCAAATAAATCCATAAGCGAGAGATGAAACATCGACGACAATGGCGATCGAGCGTGCGCGATCTCGTTTCCCTAACTCGATCGATTGCCGCTACCCCGCCTTCAACAATGCTCGAAGAAGGACATTAATCGCAAATGTAATGAAATCAGAATGCAAAGAGGACGGAGTGCCGCTCCTCTCGTTACTTTACCTCATCCAGCCCATGAAACCTCGCCTGGAATGGCGCTAGCCAATCAACGACCGCTGAAAGATTTCCGTGTTCTCGAGAAGAACCGGATACGCTACAATCCGAGTTTCGCGGCTCCGACGGTGGCGCCCTCAAGAAAGCGGTTCGTTTCGTAAGGCGCGCTAACAAATCCCATAGAACGCAATTTTTAATTGGCCGCCGCCATGACACCTTCGGCATTGCTCGGCCGGTAGATCGGCCGCTTCCGGCGATGAACCGGTGGCGCGGGACGAGAACGGTTTGAGAGGGGGGGGGGGGCGAGGTACGTCGCGGCGCTTCGGATAAACATGCGCGACCTTAATGACGCCAGCGGGCCGGAAGAGGATCTCCTGGCGATCGCGGCGGGGAGGGGGACGAGGGAGGGGGCGGCAACCGGAGAGCAAGACGCTCTCTTCTAGCGGGATTCTTTAATAGCTACTCGCGTCTTGCTACTGCTCGTCGCTCAATAATGCAGCTCGCGATTACGGGCGTCTCCACCGTAGTCCGAGGATTCCTAACCTCCTAATCGGAGTTCCGCCGCGCACAATCGCTCGGCGAGGGCGCACGTCAATTATTCACGGGGCGCGTGAAAAAGTCGAATTACATCTCTCTCTCTCTCTCTCTCTCTCTCTCTCTCTCTCTCTCTCTCTCTCTCTCTCTCTCTCTCGCGTGCGTCTTTGGTCGCCGGATGTGCGTTTCCTTCGCGCTCGGGCGCGGGAGGGGAAATAAAAGGCGCACATTCTGCGTGCATTCTCCATGTTTGATACAATCGGACGCACCATGTGCACGCGGCATTATCTTGGATATGATGCTTAGATAAGATACAGATAAGATATTAACGAATAGTTCCGCTTTGCGGAATCAGCACGCTGAATATCGGCTCGTCGGCCTCGCGCGAGTCTCGAGAATCGAACGCGAGGGCGGAGGACATATTTATTTTCGACGGCTCCCCCCCCAATCCGCCCGACTGCCTCCGGGGTACGCGGGCAGAGGCGCGAGATTGAAAGTGTAATAGGTCGGCCATCTTGGTTCTCCACCCTGCGTCAATTAGTCGCCGACGAAGGGTGCCAAGGAGAGCGCAATGGCGTCGTCACGGCGCGGCGTGGCACGAAAAGACGCGCGAAAACGCGGACGACGCGCGCGCGTGTGTGTTGCGGCGCGAGATATCGAGAGCAGCCGGGAATTAAAGCTCAGTTTCCGCGTGGCCCGGAAATAATGCGAGCCTCGCCGACGAAATCAGGAAATGAAGCTCTCGCGTCCTCTCGATAGTTTCCTTTCGCTTCGCCGCGCTCCTCCGAAACAATTTTGCGCTTGTCGCTCCGCCGGGATTACCGGAATCCTACTTTCTTCGCGTGGATATCCCGATATCCCGCCCCTCTCGCCCCCTCTCCCCCCACCCGACCGCTTTCCCGATGCGCTGTCGATAGCGATCAAAGGGATGGGAACGATTGCACTGATCGTAGCAGAAACATCGGCATGATTCGTGCCGCGAATCAATCCCCTGAAAGGGAGCAGGTGCACCCGCTGTACCTGGAAATTCCAGACGGACAATCGAGTTCAGAAAACCCAGAGTCACATTCGTGATAGCCAGAGAATTAAGGCGGTGTACAGCAAAAGCGTTGATCAACTGATGACCTCAAATATCTCGGAGTCAACATCGCAAACGACCAAAGCAGCCACGACGTCTGGCTACCTGCGCGATATAATCCGGAGAAACGAGTACGTGAGCTCAAGGAGCCAGATAAGGATACGTAAAACTGATGTGAGACCTGTAATGACCTATTGAAACAGGAGCGGAAACGATCATCACCAAACGCCTATCGAGAGCAACGGAAGTGAGCATCACCGACAACAGTCCGCGGGATGGAACTCGCAACGAAGGCATCCGCAGCATCCGCGGGATTCCAGATGTCATAAGATGGAATCACAAAACGAGCATGGAGAGGTCATGTAAACAGGGTAGATGATAACCAGCTGGCAAAAATCGTTAAACATGGAAAAGCAGACCCCTTCAGGCAATCTGGACCGCCTTGAACAGTTGGTAGGAGAGTTGGACATGAACATCACGGAAGAACGGACACACTGAATGAAATACAGAACACAGTCCTGTCAAAAAATAAAGAAGAAGAGACCAATGATGATCCACGCCGCTGAAACAATCGGATGAAACAGCGGATGAAATACCGGCCATGATCCTAGAAGAGGAAGAAGAATCGAGTAAGATGAATTCAGTGCCGCGCTTTCCAGATGAAGACTACGATCATACATTATAATTATCGATTACAATTATCGTCAGCCGGTGGCATCGGCTGACGTTACAAGTAAGCAGATCAAATTACGAGCGGCCCAAAGGCCCACATTGTTCGGCGATAAATAACTTCCGGTTTAACGAGGCTGGCCGGTAACGAAGGCGCGAAGCGTGTAACAACCGCAGCACGCGCGCGCGATCGCAATCGCGCTCGTCATTAGCACGGCGGCTGATCCGTTTTGAATTTCCGATTCTCGGGCGGCGTCGCGCGGTCCGCGCGCGAGTCGCGCCGCGCCGCGGCGCCAACAGATGCAAGCGTGCAATTAACCGGGAGATATGCGGGGTCATTGCATACCTGGCCGATAATGCGAGCCGCGAGTTAGCATGACAAAGACGCGCGATCCCGACCATCGGAGCGAGAGACGCGCGAGGAGACTTTCGGCAATTTTCGCGCGACGACGCGCGGCCGGCGCGCGCCGACGCATTAATGCGCGCCTCGTTTCGGAGCGCTCTTGAGCGTCGCGGCCGCCGCCTGCTCATCCCCTCCCCCCGCCCTCGCCGAGGCGCGTTGAACGGAACCGTATCGATGAACTCGACGACGGAGTCGTCAATGCTCTCCGTAGCGCGGCGCTCCGTCCCGCGGAAGAGCATTCCTCCCTCGCGAGGACCCTCCCCCCCCCGCTCGTGCTCGCAACTCGTACCCCCCTCCCCCCCACGCACTCGCAGAGCTGCACTTGCGAGAGTCCCGTATGACGCGGGGCGAGAAGGCCGCGGGGACGGAGTCGCGCGCTCAACATTCAATTCGGCGATAACCACCGTGGGGGGGGGGGGAGGGAGAGAGGTTAAGTCGAGGTAACACGCGATGGAATTATCCTTATTACCTCCCGCCTGATGTTTTCATTCGAGGCTGGGCATTCTGGGAAGTACGGCGCGCAATTTATTCCGCACGTTTGAAGGGAGATGGCTGCGCGCGCGGATGCGCCCACACATTCAGCCGCATCAATCTCTCCCGCTTGCGCGAGTGACGCGTCTAAAGCGCGATGATAATTGCCGCGCCGCCGCCGAGAGGAATTACCGCGGGGTGAAGAAGAGAGAGACAGAGAGAGAGAGAGAGAGAGAGAGAGAGAGAGAGAGAGAGAGAGAGAGAGAGAGAGAGAGAGAGAGAGAGAGAGAGGTGGAAGAGGAGGAGAAAAAAAAAGGAGAAAAATCCCGGGGGCGCGTAGCGCGCCCGTCAAGTCACATAGGCGCATAGGTGAGAATGATACCCGCACGATAATGCCACGCCTCGTTTCGCCGCGATTCTTAATATCGCCCGGCGCATTAATTGACTCCGCGTAGCGAGCAATCTATATTAGAATCTGGTTCACGCCGCCGTGAGCCGGCTGGCGGCGCGCATTATGTGAATAAACGCGTGCTGCATCGCGTTAACCGCCACCGCATCGCGATGCAGAGACACACAACGTCGCTGATAAAAATCACGGGCGGGCGGGCGGGCGCGCATGCGCGCGCAAGCGGGAGTATCGTACATGTTATTTTGTCAGAGCCCCCTGATTGCCGAAATTCGCGAAACTATCCGCGGCCCTTCGGAGAGCAACGTCCCTCGCGAGGAAGAATACGCGCGCGCGCGCGCGCGTCGGATTAACCTCTTTTAACTTCCCTCCCCACTTTGGGCGATTCCGATGGCATCTCACGGCGAGCGAGCGAGTCTCGCGAGGAGGCAGGGAGTGGGAGGAGGGGAGGGGGGCGGACGGATCGCGAGTTTAAATTCCAGCGCACGTTTGCGCGGCGGGCTAAAGGTAAAGCTCGTTAAGGTCGGCGCGGTTCCTGCGCGTTCTTAATTGCTGTATACGGCTGAAGTCGTACGTCGGCCGATCGCGATCACGTCGCCGATCACCGCGGACGATCGTGCGAGGCAGAGACGTGGGCCCGTGTGAAGAGAGAAAAAACAAAAAAAACGAGAGAGAGAGAGAGAGAGAGAGAGAGAGAGAGAGAGAGAGAGAGAGAGAAAGGGAAAAGAACGGACGAGCGTTCGCACGGCGCGCGGTATGTACAATGACGAGGTCGTCTATTATTATATAATTCACTGCCGCCGCCGTGCGCGTGCGCGCGCGCCATTCTTCTATGATAATTTTTCACATTAAAGTTATCTCCGGCTTGGATAATAAGTAAAAAGAGCGATAATGGCCGCTGCGCGCGGCCGAAGCGGCGGCGAGTAAAAAGCGAGACAGACCGATAATTATTATTGTGCCGTCTGTCCGAACCGTGCGCTAACGAGGCTCCGGCGCGAGCAATAAAATGTTAAGCGCGCGCGCGCGGGGCGGTGGGACCGGCAACGATAATTAGGGATGTTAATTTGTCTAATAATCAGGCGGGCTAATAGGAAGCCCGCCCTTATCTGATACGCTTATAGGAAGCGCGAAGCTCGGAGCCCCCGCGTGGGAAGTAGGAAGCCGCCCCGGCTGGCACCGAGCGAAAAGAATCGCGGAGGGAATCGCGAGCGAGCGCCCGAGGGGGGGGGGGACGGCACGGCCGACGAATCGGCCCATATTTATTAATGCCGCAAGTCGGGGGATCCCGCGACTTTTACTGCCCGCACGACCGCTCGGAAGCCCCCCGTTTCGAGGATCCGGAGCCCTCTCCCCCTCCCCTGCCGCTCCCGTCCTCACGCGCGGGTAGTGCGTCACGTCGCGGGCGGGTGCGCTTAAGTAAACCTGCATAAAATAAGACACCGCTATTATTAACCGCAGGAGAGGAGCTGTGCGCGCGGAGAGCGTATCGGATATAACTCCGCACACGATCGCGTGTATAAATAAATTTACATGAAGCAGCAATAATAACAGGAACTGTGCTGACAAACAAAACTCCGGGGAGAAGCGTCCGGCGTTTCACGCGAGGATGGCGGTGCCGCTCCTGCTGGCGCTGGGGGGGCTACGGGTGGGGTGGGGTGGGGGGAGTGATGGCGGTGGAACCGGCGCGCGACTCGCCTGGAAGAAATTAAAAAGCAGAAAGCGAAAAACCGCGCGACACGATCGGATTTCACGCTCAATAGTTTGAGCGATCGACAGAGAGAGAGAGAGAGAGAGAGAGAGAGAGAGAGAGAGAGAGAGAGAGAGAGAGAGAGAGAGAGAGAGAGAGAGACCGCGACCGAGGAGGGAGGGAAGGGACTGCGGCGCGCGACGTCGTTACAGTCGCGCGGATTCGAAGCGTCGAGAGGCAAACAAAAGGAAAATTAAAAAATAAACGATCGCCCCGTGGACGCTGTCCCCGAGAACGAGAGAAACGTAATGCACGCGAGAACAGCCTTTTCCCGCGTCCCCTCCCGCCCCTGCCCCTGCCCCAGGGGTGGAGAGAAAGGAATATCCATCGACCGCCGCCCCTCCCGGGAGGGGGTGACCCGCCGCTCGCCGCTCGGAAGAATAGTCCGAATGAGACAACATAAGTTTTTTTTTTTTTTTTTTTTTTTGCATTACGCCCGGCTATTATTAATGTAAATATAAAGTGCGCGCGTTCGTCCCGGGAGAGAACGATGTTTATTATTCATTAGAAGTTATGACTTTTAATGAGGCTCGGAACTACCGAGCCAGGTAGTTAATGCATAATATAAATAAGAATTTTTTTTCCGCCTCACGGCATAATATATAACGGCGGCAATCTTAGCCGTCAAGATGCAAAATAATTTATTACGAAAGGGGGGAAGGGAGAGAGGGAGGGAGGGAGAGAGAGAGAGAGAGAGAGAGAGAGAGGGAGGGAGAGGGAGAGAGAACAAAACACAGGAAGGGAGAGGGGGAAAAAACCTTGCCTTGCCTTGGCGAATCGATCCATTCGATTCGGTCGACGTTACGATCCATTCCATGTCTCGTAACTTACGCTCATTGCGGGCATTTACAAACACGCGCGCGGCAGCGCGTTAATAACGTTACGCGGCGGCCTGTCGCGCGCGCAACGCCGTTACCGTTAATGGAAGATTTTTCCCCGACCCGGTGATGGATGGACACTCGAATAGAATGAATCTGGAGGCACGATAAAACGAGCCACGATTGTTGCCATTTCCGTCTTGCGATCGCGCCCTCCGCCGCGCCCGCGCGATTTATTCGGATGTCCTCCTGACACCGGCCGACGTCGCGGCCAGTGTCCGTCTCGATTATTTATCACCGCGCCCGGCGCTAAGTCACCTCTCTCACTCTCCCCACCCCACCTCTCCCCCCGCTCCGGCTGTTCCCCCTCCCCGCCGCACTCGCTCGCTCGCTCGCTCCGAGTCCGGGGTAATGAAAAACGCCCGCTTATCACCGCGAGCGGCGCATGGCGGGTCGGCCCTTATCGGACGGCGTGTTGTGCTGCGATTCGCGTATTAATTAACGGTTGTCTTAATTACGCGCGGCGGGACGCGGCACGCGCGGAACGGAATTCCATGCAAATGCGACCGTTTCCCTCCGCGAGTCTCGAGTTCGGAAGGCAGACCCTCGCGTGAGAAATCGATTCCGTCCAGAGAACCGAAGACACCACGCCGATGAATATGCACCCGCGTCGGGATCGGGACTGACGTCACGCTCGCGCGTGTGCAGCGCCGAGTCCGGGCGAGCTAATGCCCGCGCGGCACGACACGCGCTCTTTTTCCTCGCGGCCGTTTCCGGCCGCAACGCCGCTTCTTACGACGGCGATTAATAACGGTCTCGATGGATATACACTCGCGCTGAGAGAGTCGTTACGGGCTTCTTTCGCCGGCCGCGTATCGCCCGCGGCATCGAGATCGCGCGTCATTGCCGCGCCGCCGCGAAACGAGCAGCGACGCGATTCGGTGCGTTTACGCGCCAGAGAGAGAGAGAGAGAGAGAGAGAGAGAGAGAGAGAGGGAGAGAGAGAGAGAGAGAGAGAGAGAGAGAGAGAGAGATAGGGGGGAGGCGAAACGATCGACGTAATCGCCAGCGGAAACGCAAGCGAGTGACAAACAGCCGCGCGCGCTCCGGGCTTGCAGTCTGTCCTGAAAAAGCGCGTCCTAGTTACAATTTGGATCGACGATCGAAGGGAATCGTGCCATTTCCTCTGCCATCTACCTCCCCTTCCTCTCTCTCTCTCTCTCTCTCGCTCTGTGTTCTTGCGACTGGCTCCGCGTCGCGAAAAAAACTCGCCGCTCTCTGTCGTTTCTCATCCTTCTTCTTCATCTATTAGGATTCTTCTACGCGCAATTTTTTATTCCCCTGCTCTCTCTCTCTCTCTCTCTCTTTTCCTCTGGTCTCATCCGTTCGCGCTCGAGGAGAAGAGTTCTTCCGTTCCGTTTCTCTCCACTAAAGAGTTTCTATTTTCTATTCCTAAAACTCCTCCTCGTTCTTGTTATCTTTATCGTCTCGGCAATCCAAACTGCTCCGTTTCTCTCTCCAAATTCCCCCCTTACAGAGATATCCTCCCCTGTCCGTTCGTCCAGCCGATCTTCAGCCTCGCGCTTTTAATTATTACGTTACTCCTCGTCCTCGTCCTTTTCTTTCCCTTTTAATTTCCCTTCCATTCCACTCAATTCGAATCTCATCTCCCGCGTCTCCGGCTCATCTGCTCTCCTCTCGTGTTTTCCTACGACTGCATCCTCCGTCCGTTCCCTCCTCCCCCACCCCCACCCCTGCGACGCCCTCTCCACCTGAATCCAGCGGAGGGTGGATCTATCTCTGCCAGGGATTTTCTCCATTACACACAACGAAAGTGAATTATTATGAAATCGCCGTTAACGCGGCGTTACGTCATCGTTGCCGGGTGAGACCTTGGCGCTCTATCTTGAGCCGCGAGAATAATGCCGATCGTAAAGGCTGATTCTTTTCAGCTAACATCGTGCGACGAGGCCGCCGCCGGCTTTTCCCTAAACACCGAAACGGCGGGAGCGAGGCGGGTCTCGGCGCCGAATTCAATTCGATCTCCCCCGGGTGGCGGAATTTTTTCGCAAAAGTAAGACGGATGAAATACGCGCGCGAGGCCATGTCTATCGCGGGCGGGCAAAAAAAAAAACAAGAGAGAGAGAGAGAACAAGAGGCACTTAACAATCGACGCGCGCGCGTTAGATGTTTCGGCGGGCGGCGCTTCATCGTTGACCCCGAAGCGACGAGAACCGCGGCGGGACGCGGGGCGCGTCTTCGCGATCTCTCCCGACTGCGAGGCTAATCACGTAACACGCGATTAATTAACGGCAAAGCACAGCTCGCCGGCGAAGAAGCGGCGGCCGTTCCTTGCGCTGAACTCGCGTTCCGGCGAGTGGAATCGCCAGGAACAACCGCTAGAGATAATATTGCTCCGATCTACGCGATCTACGCTAATCCGATTCTCGTTAACAAGGCAGGCTATCGTAAATGAGACATTGTGAATTCGTCATTCTGGGATATAATTAATTTGAACAAGATTCTGGCTTATCACGAGTCATCGTTCCGTCAAGGATTGATACTTTTGAGCTCTAGCCGCCAGGCTAGCCGGACGTATTGTCGTATCCTTGATGGCGGGATCAGATTGATCAATAATGGAGGCCCCCATCTTGGAATTAGTTTGAGGAGTTTATCACGGCGGCAATTATTTATCGCGTAAGTAATATCGCGATCGTAATCGGCGTTTTCGCGAGTCGTCTCCGCGTGATTTCGCGAGTGTCGAGCGATCATCAGCTGATCTCTCGCACCACTCTTTGGCAAGTTGCAAAATTTACCGGTAAAAATAGTACCGCAAAGTACAGCAAAGCTCCTAATCCACTCCCGATGACCTTGAGCCGTTCAACTCGGCGATCCCGAGTCGCCGTTGCTCGGGAGATCGGAAGCAAGGGATTAATTTGTTTGCGTTTTATTCAGATAATCATCGTGAATCGAGCAGCAGCTTCGATCGCGAAGCGAATACGGTCGATTCTCTCCGCGATAACGCGACGAATGGAAAAAACATATTACAAAGACGACGATGATGGCGATGCTGTTCTTCTTTCATTATTATTATTGAAATCGGTGTGATTTACATTTCGATTTAAAAAATAGATGCTTCTCTATGCAGATTTATGCATGAATGCATATAACGCAGTTACAATAACAATAACAATAGTAGTAATAATAATAACAATGATAATAATAACAATAATAATCCCGACACGCCTGCAAGGGTCCGATGTTCAATTAATTTATGCGAAATGCGAATTTTTATTTATCCTTACCGTGCGGGAGCTTTCCCCTCCGCGCGATTGCAGAGAGCGCGATGTATTTAGACGGAAACCTCCGCAACGATTCCTTGCTTGCAGGAGAAATACGGGAATAGCAACGAGAAAGTTGCGATTTATATCGCTCTTCATTCAGCTTGATTTACCTGCGACCGCGTAAACCGTCCGGAATTGCTGTCTGTGATATTGGAACGTCGCAGGGTACTCGCGCTGGATTCAGCGGATCCGCGTTAGCGGATAATGCGACTGTGCAAAATAAAATTCAATCTTTCCCTGTACAAATTCGCACGACGGAGATAACAAATCGGAGAATTACTCTCGTAGATGGAATACGAGTCCGACACGTTACGATCATCTCGCGTCAATGGATCCCGCGTCTGCGGACTGTCGCTATGGTCATCCACCTTGATGCCTTGATGAGAAGAAGGGGGGAGGGGGAACCGCGCGTTTCCTTAAACCCATCTAGGATGACCAGGCCGCGACAATTGCAGATCCATGAGAATATATCGCGAAGCGACCTTCGCGGAGCGATTGTCGCAAAGGAAGCGCCTTCGATGATTCGCGCAACACTGTTTGCATATTTATTTACTTCCGCTTCGAGAGAGCGTGCGTTCAACTACGAGAGTCAGTCGAAAACAAAACAATCTCCTTTAATCGCCCAACAAGTTAACAGTTACAATATTTCGATGCTTGCTCTAATCGCGTAACAAATGTGCGACCGTTGCTTCTCTGGCAAGACACTGAAGACACTGATCCTTTTGTCGCTCGTTGTAAGCGACAACGATCTTTCTTTGTTTTGGCAAGGGTTCCGGCGACTTAATCCCTTAGCTTTGCGACTCATGCTCGATATAAGTTGTTTACGTCGGAAACTTTCGAAAAACCAAAGATGACTCGTCACAACGCTGATTTGACAATCCGCTCGCGCGAGTGTTGCTCCGCTCGATTCCTTATCTGCTTTCCTATTTGGCGGCGCGACTGAAATCGAACCCGATGAAACATTCATTGGGAGCTGCTCGGAGCTCTCCGTCCTGTCGTCGATATTTATTAAATTCATAGATTCCCTTTCAACGCAGATGCCGGTCCGTATCGTTGCGCCAGATACGTCGCGAGTGTCGAGTGAGAAGTGACGGGTGCAATCGCAGCAAACTGCGATCGAGTAATGCATGGCTCGATGAGAGCAGAGTGATTAGAAAGTGCGACTCGCACTTTGAGACTCGCCGGTCGATCAAGGCCCTTGGCTTGGAATACTCGGATTTGGGGTAAAATGAATGGCCTGCGGTTGAGCTTTAACCGTTTAATAATTGCACAACAGTACAATTAATGATCCGAGGGATCATTCCGTCCGCGAGAAGGTCGGACGCGCAAGTTGAAACGAAAGATTACTTTGCTGCCGATAGCGGCAGCCCTTGAGGAGATCAAGAGAAGCCGCGTTTTGTCATCGTCGCCGACCGATTTTCCATCTACTGCGATAACGAGCACCCCTCCCCCTCCCCAACCCCGAGCTACTCGGCCACTTGGAAGGCAGACTGCCATATCTCGGTTGTCGCTTGCTCGCGGCTCAGATCTGAAGGGCGCGGCGCGGCTAAAGGCGCCGCCAAAGTTCCGGGCGGCGCGCAAAAGCGCCCGATAAGCGAACGACACGCGCCGCAATAAGAGCGAGATAGAAGGGCAAGAGGAGGGTGCTCAAAGGGGCAGAAAGTGCGGACCGAAGCTTCGGTAAACCGGAAAGAGCGAAAAGGATGAAATCGCGCTCGGACAATGCGCGATTCCCAAACGATACGCACGCGTAAGCGTCGCGCAAAGCGCGCCGGGTCAAGATGAAACGTCCGATGAAAGAAAGAGAAAGAGAGAGAGAGAAAGAGAATTAGCATCGACGAGGAAATTCAGCGGCGCGCGGCCGCCTCGATCATCGAAGCGCGGTGATCAACCTCGATCGAAAAGCGGACTCTCTCTCTCTCTCTCTCTCTCTCTCTCTCTCTCTCTCTCTCTCTCTCTCTCTCTTGCGATGAGTCGCCCCGAATTAACGTTTGCCTTCCATTTAAATATAATCGTCGGCGCGACGAGGCAGCTTTCTTGAGCAGGACGCTTGCGGGCGCGCGCTTGCGCTATATTAATATTTTAATATAAATGCAAATGGTATTAGATGACGCTTACCGATAGGGATCGAGAGGAAGAGAGAGGGAGAGAGAGGGCGGAGGAGCAGGAAGTTGCAAGGGCGGCTCCTTCGAGCAGACGAGCGAGAAACCCCTTCGCCGTTCCCGGTGCCATGCACCCCCGCGATTTACCGTCGCCGTTCGCCTTTCGGGGATATTAAGGAACGACCGTAAGGTACATAGCTTACGGTGCCTACGAACTTTCCGGTCCCCTCAGCGGGGCGAGGGCAGGGCAGGGAGCGCGAGCGGCGCCGTAGGATGCGGGATAGTTTAGAAATATCTCAACCCCCCGGCGGAATTTATCGCCTCGCCCCTTATTGTCGTTATCGTGTCCCGGGAAACGGTGCGTGTCTCGTGCACGCACTCGCGGCGACGTTCTCGAGTGCCTCGTTCTCAAGCCTCCCTCCCCCGTGCTTTCATCTCGGTGAAAGAGTCACCCGCGACGATCCTTGACCCCGTCGTCCGAGGGATCCATCCAAATCGCGAGCGGAAGATGCCACCGAGATCGAGGGGCGGGCTTCGGGGAAACCTACCCTAGAGCTTAGCACGGACTTGCATTCCTCGCATCCCTCGAAAGCTGAACGTTCTGTCCGGAAGTGATGAAGCTCCCGAGTCGCGATCCGAGTCGGCGCGCGAAAATTATGAGAATTACGGCGAGATCTAAATTACGAGGTTGTTCTCGATTTCGTGCGCGATGCGCGTGCACCGGCAAGTTAAGAGGCGCAAATTCAAATTTACCGCCCGCAAGTTCCCCAACGCAGCGCCTGCAAGAGGAATGGCCTCAAGTAATTTCAAGTTTTGAGAAACTACTGCGCGCCTCCCGCTCTGCCCGCCCGTTTGTCTCTCTCCTTTTTTTCTCTCTCCCTCCTCTCCCCCGTTCGCGCCTGTCGCAAACTTGCAGCGGGAGCGGGGCGGGAAGAATTTGCGCGGGAAGCGGATTTCTGTCGCGAATTCACGTACGCGGAGCTTGCGCGGCGGCGGGGTGTATTTTCGAAACCGCGAGTAGCTCTCTCGTCATCGTCACCGTCATCGTCATCGCTGCTGCTGTTGTCGCGGGTGCGGTTCTCCATTCGCGCGACTCAGCGACCTACGGCGCGAAAATATGAAAAACCCCCCATTAGACGCGCGCAACGATCTCTCGAATGCCTCCTCGACGGCCGGGGAGGGAGGGGGGAGGCAGGCGCGGGGGATTAGCGCCGGGCTGTGATGAGACGCGCCGCCGCGCCAAGTCACAACACGCCGCCGATGGAATCCCCTCTCCGCCCGCTCGCAGCATTCGCCCCCTGCGGCGCCTCGCCGGCGTCGTATTTTCGTTTTCGCGAAAATCTCGTGCAAAGTTGATACCGCGGCGACACGGTTCCGATTCCTTCTTCGCTTCTTTTTTTCTCTGTGACCCGTATCGAGCCGCGTCTCGCGCGGGCATCCGCACGAAATCCGCTTGAGCGGCAATTGAGCGCGGAACACTTTCGGGCGGCGTACAGAGCGCAAATTTGGCGCTAAATTCGGGGATAATCGCATCAACATGTCGGAGCGGAGGCAGCGCGCAGGATCGCGGCGATTTTCTTCGCCTAACGATGACAGGCGAACTGACAGCACCCGCGGCTGCGCCGGCAATGACGTTTCGAGATGCAAGATCGTGGCATTAATTAGGTGCACGCACTGATCCGCTCGCTGTCCATCGTTGCGCGTCGTTTACGCCAAAATTGACCGGGTATCATCGCGGTATCATGCGTAATCAAAATAATTCGGTACACGCGTCGGAAGCAGCGTCGACGCGCTTCCTTCGCGCGAGCCCTTCCTTCGGGCTCTTCGCTGCGATTTTTCGCGCGTCGAATTTTCACCCGTGTTCCGTGTTGTGTGTTAAAGGTGTGCGAGAGTCGTCCGGTAATGAATTAAAATTTTCTCGCTACACGGCGGACTTGTAAGCCCGCGCTCCCCGAAAGCGCGGAATCTAAAAACTCGTTCATCAATACGATGATGGACGACTAACTCGCGAAAGGATCCGTCACAGATCCCGATCGATATCCTCTCGCAAGGTTCGAAGGATCCCCCCGCGTGTAAGGAGGGACGGAGGAGGGACTCGCCTCTCTGCTTGCAATCTTGCACGAATGACAGCTCGGCGCGCGTATTTACGCGTCAATTGGATTCGCGCCGGGTGTCAAATGCGAGATCGAGCATCGAGGTCGGCGATCGATATCGGGCCATCGATTGAAAAGAAATTAACGCGGCAATATTAACCTTCCAATTTCCGAGTGATCCTATTCATCCCATTCTACGGGTATTTTCGGTCAAATTTATCGCGCGTTTACGTTCGCGCGCGGCTCGCCCCGGCCCGGCGCGAGCAATTAATCGTCATTGAAGCAACTAAACGCATTATCTTTCGAACATATTTCCGTCGCGGCGGCGGTGAACACGGACGGAGGCTGCGCGCGCGTATAATCACGCGAGATAGAATTTTACGGTCGAGTCGCGATACTCTTGAGATCCGCGTGAGAGCAGCCGGTGCTGCATTTTGTGCGCCGAACAACGCCGCTGTCTGCTTTAACTTTCCAGCGATTATGGCGCAAATGAAAAACAGCCGTTTCGGGGCTTCCGCTGCGCCGTCATTCGGATTATCGTCCGAATAATGCACACAAATTGTTCTCTTTCTCCAGATTCCATCCTCCATCTCCCGCTTTTATTTCTCCTCGTCGCGCTCGGCTCGAGACGGCCGCGTTAAATCAGGCGACTGGGGAGATTAAATTTTATTGGAATAACGCGCCACATGCGCGCATGCGTGTGCGTTTTACTGCACATTGTGGCACATTATGGAGAGCAACAGGAGCTTAGAGGGCGATTAGATTTATTTCGAGTCACGAGCCGAGGCGCGCACGCGCGCTCGTTCAGATCGGCCTCCGAATAATCGATCCGGTCCCGAAATTCGGCAGGATTTATTGCAAATTCAATTACACTTAATAGATATTCGATTACAATCCGAACGCTCCGTGAGTTACGAGCCGACCTGATTGCGTTTTTCTTCGTTATAGTAAATCAGGAGGAGCGAAATAGTTGCGCGCGATATCGCTGCAACGGGCATTCCCGCCAATTTCCTTCGCGATCCTCGCCGATCGTCGAGCAGCGCGCTGCGTCAGCTTGCGCTCTCGCTTCACGATTTACGTAATGATATTCAAATTTCCCGCGCTGACGGCCTGGATCGGCATCGGGATTCCCGCGCCGCCAAACAAAGACAGCGCGCGCGTCTCCCACGGCGGGGCAAGGGGAGAGGCGAGGACGAGGGCGAGAGCGAGGGCGTCTCTCTCGCGAGATCGCGATCGAGCTTAATTGCCCAAAACGTTAATTTGCGCGCGTCATTACCGGGCAACAACAACACCAATCGCACCGCCGCGCCTCGGATATCTTTATTGCGCGAGATGTCTAACGATGAGACAAGACGCGCCCGCGCGTCCGGCCAATATTATCCGCGGGGAGGTAATAAAAGAAAAGAAAAAAAAAAAAAAAATGAAAAGAAAAGGAAAAAAAAGGAGAAAGAAAAGAGAAGGAAGAGAGTACGCTGGCGGGAGAAGATTTTATCTCGGACGCGCCGCGGGAAATAATCCGCGGAAAAGCGGCGGAAACGCACGCGGCGGCGGTGGCGGCGCTCTCCTCCCCGTCCCGCCGTCCCGCGCTGCCACGCCGCTGCCTGCCCCCTGCCCCCCCCCCGTTTCCCCCGCCGCCCGATGCCGCTCGATGCGTGTCGCGGATTCAGCTCTTTATTGCGCCAGCGCGATCAACGCGCGATCCCGGCTCTCGTTCTCGCGCGGAAAATTGCGGTCGGAAGATCCGCCCCGCCGCACACTGTCCACCCCATCGCCCCC